>QNGE01003203.1:4305-56864 GCA_008508345.1 Paragonimus westermani
GTACCGGGCATTATATACTGAGGGCACTAGCGATTGGGTTAAACCGCGTGGTGGTCAAGCAACAACGTGGTCAGGAAATATGAAGACTTTGACTGCTCCATTGAGCAAAGTGGGCAGGCATCGCCTGCCTGGCTGGGGTCCTCGTGATCACTCAAACCGTTGGTTAGAGACGCTATCCGAGATGGCGGTGTGTCGCAGTCAATGGCGTACCTGTATCCATACCATTTCTAGTTCTTCCATTTAGTCTTCTTCAGTCTTTTTTGTCCTTCGTAGTACTCTTCCCTTTTAGGATATTCCACGTCACTTGAGGTGAGCGGCGGCCCGAGCCACAGTACCTTTTGGTCAGGCTCATGGCTGTTTTGATGATGGTGATTCCTCGGGATGTGCCCCTACATACAAGTTGGTGGAAGTGCGGAAGCTCTTGTACGATCGCCACCCGTATGGCCGGAATGTCATCCATAACCATTGTCCTGGTAAGCATGCTGCGAAGGGGTGTGTCCCGAAGGATCTGTTCACTTGTGACAGTACTGGATTTTTCTCGCGTCGATAGACCTCGCGAACAAGCGTCGCTCGGTTCTACCTGGTTCTGAATATGATGGCTGTGAGGAACTCAAACGCAAACTAACTAAAAACTTGGGTATAACATAATGCTTTCTATGGTTGTGCTGGCCGTTGAGTTGATGTGAAACCATGTATGAAAAAGATTGTTCACTTATCACCAGTCAGTCGCTTTCGATTCGATTGCCAAGGGAATACTTGAATCTATTTAGATCAATGTATGCTCATTCTGCAAGCAGGGTGAGAGATTATGGACAATTGTCTCGGACGTTCATCACTTTTAGTGGTGTTTGTCGAGGGTGTCCAATCTTTCCCTTGTTCAGTTTTGTCCTGAATGACATTCTGGAGGGTACGCTCGGCGAATCCAGTGATAATGATGTTGAACTTCTTCCTGGAGTATGCAGATGACCTTGTCTTATCCTTTCTGCCGAAGACATGCAGGCCATGCTAAACAGTATGAGTGACCGGGTTGACTTGTATGGGTTGCGCCTCGCGTCTTCAAAGTACACTGTTTCTTCACGACTGGGGTACTCCCATTCCTACTTTCTTCACTGCAGACAACCCGTTCGAGACTGTGTGCATTTTCACATATTTGGGTAGCACTGCACTGTCTCGTCAGTCTGTAATATTGCCGATGAGATGTCAGCGAGGATAGCAAAGGCACGAGTTGCCTTTGCCAAACTGCGTCATTTGTGGCATCCAAAAGGCGTCTGGTTGTCGATATAAGAGAGGGTATATAATACTTGTGTGCGTTCTGTTTCGCTCTATGGTTCGGAGACGTGGCCTGTTCGCAATGAAGATGTCAACCGATTCGCTGTGTATGGCTATTGTTGTCTCCGCTAACAAGCCTGTCTGATCGCGTGAGCAACAATCGTTAGTCAGCGCGTATTCCGAAACGCTCGGGATGTGCGACCAGTTGGCCAGCCAGTCACGTTGCACAGCTTACGATAGTTAGATCACGTACTCCGTATGCCACCTGATCGTCTAGCGTACCGGACATTACATACTGAAAACACCAACAGTTCGGTAGAGCTGCGTGATGGTCAAGCAATAACATGATTATGAAGTATGAAGACCATGACTGTTCCATCAATCGAAGCGGGCAATCGTCACCTGCCCGGCTGGGGTCCTTGTGGTCACTCAAATCGCTGGTTAGAAACGTTATCCGAGATGGTGGTGTGCCGTAGTCAGTGGCGTACCTGCATCCGTACAATTTCTAATTCTTCCGCTTAGTCTTGTTTCATTAATTTTCAGCCCTCTTAGTAACGTATTCGTTTGAGGTGTTCCAAGTCACTGTTGAGGTGGGCGGCAGCCCGAAGTACAGTACCTTCTGGTGAGGCTCATGGCTGTTATGATGGTGATGATGATGAGTTGCACATTCGTTCAGTATCTGGTATTTTTTTCATCATCATTCATGTTCGTCTAATTGCAGGTTGGTTTCCCGTACCAAGACTTCTCTTTCTGTTTTTCCTGTGCCTGACGCGTGATGTTTAGAGGCGCTGTATGTTGCATGTTTTCGGACTAATTTTTTTCTCTAGGCCATATTTGTTGCGGGCTTTTACTCTGGAGTGCTGTTTCAGAATAAATACAAACTTGAAGACGTTGCTACTCCTGGCGAAATTTTGGAGAAGGTTGTTGTCTTTTCGAAAGAATTTTTAGATAAACCGGATGGGAGAAAGAAATAATTTATTTTGTGAATTCGCTGTGCTCCTATTTTAAGATTGCGAGAAACTAACTGAAACAGACTAGCGCTTTCCGTGCTCATCCGAATCACTATTTTACCGTTAGTTTTGTGTAGACCGTTCGTTATGCTGACTTATGTGCTCCTTTCCACGTTCACTGTCACTTTACTTGCTCTTCCGTTTCGCCCTGTTCCTTTTGCGAAGCCAGCTAACCCTGAGGCCCCACGTTTGATATCCAAGTGCATTGTAAATTTTGTCTCTTCCCCCGTAATCAGTAGCTTACTTGTTGATGATGTTGATCTGGATGGGCACTGGGATGTTTTTTTCACCACGGTTGATGGAGTCTTACACGGTGTCCTTGGATTCGCTGACTGTTCAGCAGCTACACAATGCCGACCCCCTCGAAGTCGTTGGGCCATTCAACTTCATGGTGGGCACCTTATCTCCTCTCCTATTTCTGTAAGTTTTTTTGCTGGTGTGTAATCGTTCACACAGCTTTACCGTAACTTTACGGTTTTCTATCTAACTGTTGATTCTTTTGGATAGGTCTAAAGTATATACTCTGCGAATGTACCCGGTTAGTTGGACATAACTACGTGTATAAATGTGTTTCAGCATCAAGTCCTTCTTTATTTTGGTGGTACGAACTAATTTCATTCCAAAATCGAAAAGTTCAAAATCATTGTTGTCATCTGTGGTGGGGTGCTACCGTTATTACCACAATATGTTTGCTATCATGTGAGATGCTTTTACATGTAGACCGAATACTCTCAGACTGCCCAAACCAAACCACGTAATAATAGAAGTCAGGCTAACTGAGACGAACTCATGACGGTGTAACTGTTAATCAGCGTCACACACACCGCACTTTATAGAGCATTTGCGTACACGGCATTTCTCGAGTTTTTTCATTCACCCCACTGAGCTGCCTTCACCACTGACAAGTACACAGTAGTGGTGGAAATTAGTTTGTTTTTCTGTGTTTTCCCAATTCCCTTTAGCAAAGCAGTTAACATTAAACTGAGTAGAATTTGCTGCAAGAAAAATTGAAGGAGAATGTTAGGAAACATAGCGCAGTTTGGAGAGTTACACCCCGGAAGCGTAACACCACTGACACGTATTTACTTATGCCTATAAGCGATACTGTTTGTTTCTTACTCAGTAACATGCTTCTGGTGAACAGGATTATCTATTTTCGTGAATATGCCAACTTGGGTGTGGTCATGTTATAGGAAACCTGGTTATCTGAAGGCACTGAAGATGAGGTCGTCCAACTTGAAAGTGTCACCAACTCTCTGTATCACAGAAGGCATGTTGAAATATTGTTTACATCAGTGTTCTGAGTCCGTACTAGTTCGCTCTAATTACTCCAGCCTTTATGCAGGCTGTTTAATTTTCGAGCACAAGCCTGTCATTGCGGTGGACAGGTTTGTCGATATCTTCTCAGCAGCTCCTTTTGATGTTTTTGACACATCAGCGTGTACTGTATGCGGTGATTTCAACCGCTTTGCTGCCACCTTTCTTCTATGTTTGGTCTGCACATCATTGTGACCATTTCTACGCGTGTGGACGCACACCTCGATTTAGCCAACCCTAACAACATACATTCGTTCACAGTTCACAGGTACGTCCCTCTTGGTATATCACCACTCTCACATGAAGCGCTCTCCCAAGGTTTACAGAAAAACTCCACAAACTCTTCACTCATTGCGAATGTGGCAGAATCTGAACTCGACAGTCTCTTGATAACTCCAGCGGGCTTAGAGAATTGATGTACGACTTGGCTGTTTTTTCACGACTCGTCTGTCTTGCGTGATCGGTTGTTTAGCCGCCTACTCTACTGCTTCGAGGTTTGTTACCTTCGGAAAACAGTCCTTATTCTTATGGGCAAATTTTTCTCTCTGTTTCGAAAGACTTCGTAGGAAGAACAGAAACTTGTAAATGAAACAGTATCCATCAGTCAGATGCATGTAGGTTAAATCTTTAGAGCTCAGCGTACATCATCACATTACTGGATGACGAAAGCTGCTGCGAGATCTTGCAAGTCGCGAAAAAGATGATTGGGTTGAACTCTTCTGCTAAGGAACCAGTTATCGACGTCGAAGAGCTTAACAGAAATGCTATCGTGATAGCGAGTGATTCTTTATCGGTCCCCATAGGGTTATATTTTTCCACTGATTCGTCTACTCAGATTGAGGGCCGAACTGTTTTCGAACAAATCCGGTTGAAGTTCAGGGAGGTAAGCGGGTCCGGCGATCGATCACGGACTGTTCCCAAGGAATGTGCTGATTTTTGCTAACTTCTCAGAGTTCCACGCGTCGCGAAATTGCCGACTATTGAAGGATGGCACGCGTCACATCTATTCTAAAAATGCATCGACCAAATTTTCCTTGATCCCATGCACATCTGCGGTATTGAAAGTCTTTGAAAGATGCGTTCTTGCTGAAATGAAAGTTCTGATGCACATCACGGATTCTAGTCTTTTTGCCTATCGTTGCTTACGCACAACCTTGTACTCTCCTGCTTGTCTAGCTTATTCCACTCCGCCATTGTCTTCTGAAAAACCAGCGGCCGTTTGCATGTTTCGTAGACTACATTGGTGTTTAAAAGCGTTGATAGGGAAACTGCCTCAATTTGCCAGAGGGGCTTGAATTCAAACTCCAACCATCCAATTCCTATGCAATTATTATACAATTTGAAGCCAGTTTTCTCAAATTGGTGTTCAAGTGACTGTTCCTCATCGCTGCATCTAGTGTTCTACGAAATGCGATCCTCCATTCCTTTATATTTCCACCATGTCGCATCCATGCCAGTTGATTTTTGTAGCGGAATATGCAGATGATGTGGTATTGGACATCAAGCGCTCACCTGGCTTCTTTATGTTTTCCCCTGCTGGGCAGTTCGTCCTAACTATCAAGTTGGTCAGAGTTTCACAGCTTACCTCTTGACAAATCCACATTTGTTGAAATACCGTTTTCGGTTAGGAAAGGAAATCACTATGAGAAACGTTCTAATGCCCATTCTTCACCCCATTTAAATAAATCTTCAACTGCTTTCTGTCAGATTCCTGAAAATTACCTTCGGTAACAAAGTGACATGGTCACGTTATTGATGTTTTCACCATAGTCCGTAGATTCGTTTCATGTCTGACGTTTAAACTATCACTCCATTCCATTTAATCAGTCGATTTATCAAGCCCTGTGTGCTCTCCCACTGGATGTATCTTTCACCGGCTGTTTTCCCTGTGTTTTTTTTGCCAGAGGGCTTATTACTTTTTTACTGGATCTTTGAAACACCCATCACGTTGTAGTGACATTTTTCTGTAACTTGCGGGTATTCTCCAGCAAACACCGTATCTAGCATAGCTCACTCTTTGGTTGGTTCTCTGTTCTTTTTACATTTTCCACTAGATTCCGGTAGAAACATTTATTTGCACGCGCCTGCTCTTACTATTTCTCTTCAATCCTTATTTAGCTTAACTCCTTTACACACTCAGCCCTCTTACTGTTGAATTGTCCATGGAAATGATCAATAAAATTTTCCCCACTTGACACTGATTGTAACCATTCGCCAACTTTCCCACGGGTTTTTATCATTATTATTGTTATTATCTTGTGACCTATACACCTAATTAATTATCCTCTGCTTACTAGAGTTGCGGGCGCGTAAAGAGCTAGGAGTTAACCTTTCGAGGTGCTTAAAGCGTATTATTGATTTGGCTTAATTCGATGTCTAACTGAAGTGCTGAAGCAAATGGAACCGCGCCCTTGTCTATGAACCACAGATGGAACAGTGAGAGGAAGTGATTGCTAACTGAGCCTCTATGTCTGAACTCCACCGATCAGGGGGTTATGTTGCCCACTACTATTACAACTGCGTCAGAGAGGCCTGAGCTAAGGAGCCGGAAGTAAAGTAGTTACAAACATAGGAATGTATATCGCAAAAGGGCAACGCTATTGTTATGGTTGCAGCACCGCTGTCTTCCGAATAAGGAGGAAGGAGGGTTAGAAACGGTAATCTCAACGCCCAACGGTTAACCGTGACCGGCGGTGTGTTATTTAACACTTTCGAAATATTTAGATGGATCAGAAGGTCAGTAACACAGCGGTGTTGGGAAAAATGACATTTTTTATTTTCGAAATACTTTTTATGCAGTTCGGAGACCTGACGTGGCTTCGAATACGGCGGGTGGTACTGAACAGAAACAGACGTCAGTGCCTTACTCACTGCGTCATTACGGTGGGCATGCCTCTCATTGTCAACTGAATCAAACAATTGAGTTGTTGACTCCGGGTGGGATTCCCTATGAAAACCCTATCTCCTGTTGCCTCGCACGTCAGAGGCCCTGAACGCTTGCCCGAGCTTTTTGTGGAACAGTTAGGTTGGCCAGAGCCAACCCAGTCGGCTGTTGATGATGGGGATTGTGTACTTACTTTTGGCTTTCTCGATCACTCTCACGACCCATCAATTCGTTGGCTGGAGTCTTTGGATTAGATTGTGGCCAATCGCGCTCAGTGGCGTGAATGTTGTCGTTCAGTGGAGTTGTCTGTGAAGCAAGTGTACTGAATGGCCCGGGACAGTGAAGGCTACACTGCTGGTGACACTTTCTGTTTTCGCCAATGGATAGATTTTCTACAAGATGTAGGCAACATAATGCTGTTTCAGTACAGGCCATGATGTTTTCAGCAGTTAGATCCCTTCCCTCTCTTTTTTGACTAAGACTTTTCCCCTTCATGGTTGATGGGCATAAGCTCGAATGAGATTTATTGTTATCTTTGGTGATGATGATAATGACTGATTTAACTCGTAAAATCCAGCTACACCATTTTGCCGACTTTGGTGAGTTTGAGGAAGTCTGTTGAAGCTGTTTGGTGGTAACAGCACGGACTATCCGACTCACGATTGTTTATTGAATTGGACGTTTTCCTTCTTTTTCCCCTCAGCTTTTCTTGAAGTGGCGAAATTTTTTCGCAATTACGTTATATTTGGTGTGCATTTTAAAAATTGGTCAATTTAATTTGTTTGCTTCATAACGACCGTCGCCACACACCGCTGTCTCTTTTACAGGTGAATCCTGGCGGCGGTGGTCGAAATCTCATTATGGTCGTCAGTGATAGTGGCGTTTTGTTTGTTTACGATCATTTTGGGGAAAAAATCGCTGTAATACAGGTATGTGTTGAAGGTGTGCTTACACATGTGAGTACCTGTTGTTTTTGTTTCCGTCTCCCAAAAAATCTATGAACTTGTTCCTGACACTAAAAATATTTCGTGTATATTTATAATTAGGCTACAAGATTCCTCTGATGATTGTTAGGGTACCGAGCTTCGTGATATTGTAATCCTGAAACTTTATCCCTCTTCCTTTCGTTGTACCTAATTTTCACAAACGGATGTTTACCTCATTCGTTATCCCATCCGAACGAATTTTCGATAAATATACCGGGTTTATGGGGCATGCAACTGTTGATTATGCATTACCCTAGGTAAGTCAATGAGCAGCATTTTGTAATCAACCGGTTGCGCTAAACAATACCCAGATCAGGCCCTCGCGGCTCAGTCGATGATTGGAGGCTCTGGGTGATATTACGGCCAGTCTGAATGCGGAGGCTGCGATCAAGCCAATCGCAGAAAGTTTAGGGAGGAAGTGTTTGTGACATTTCGTAGCCGATAGAACATTAGGTGGAGACGGTTTCTTTTGGTGACCTATCTCACAGTCCCAACACATCATAATTGCAGTAGGCACTGCCCACGTCTCTACTCCCGTTCCCGAACCTATTCCCATTCGCAGTGTTATGGAAACAGCAAGCATATTCCGCACTGCTCGCGCAGTTGGAGTCGAATAATGTAATTCGGTCCCCAGCATCTGTTTGTTGTATCGACAAAAATTTCGACAACAGCTCAATTGTTAGGAACAACCTTCTCACTTTTTGAACAGTAGGACCTCCAGTCCCCGAAATGCCCTTCGGAAAGCCCCCAAAAGAAAGCCTTACACTTGAAAACGTCGTACGAGACTTATATGTAAGTTGGAACGATTCAAACGATGAGTTTCTAGGGTACTGAAAGTGTACACGCAGGCCATATAATCACTCAGAAGGAAGCTTACTCCTACTGTTCAAGACGACGGAAATTCCCGACCTGTGTGCATAGCAGTCGGGGTGAATTGGGAAGTGAATTAATAACATCAGAAGGAAGTGTCACTGACTAGGAGTATTCTAACATCTTAATATGTTATTTGTTATCTTAAGCAACCGGAACAAGTTGGCTTATTGAGGACAATACCTCCGAGCTTTATGATGCGAGAGTGGTCAAACAGTTCATTGGGAAACACGGGGACTTCGTTCTGTTTCTTGGCAGCTGATTCTCGTGGTTTAAACTCTATCAACATTTGGATCTATATCATTCGCAGGAGGGTATATCTCACTTTGCTTGCCCGAGGAGCGTCTTGAAAGCGAATTAAAGCGGTTCCCTCATCAATTGTATTACTAAAAAATCCAAAAACGATAGTATTGGTGTAGCAGTCAAAACAACACATTGTTGAACGTGCTGTCCATTCTGTTGACGAAGGTAATGTACGTTTCCACCACCACCATCTTCGTTCCACTTAGGATTTGTGCTTACCATCAATACTCTATTCTGAAGTGCTT
Source organism: Paragonimus westermani (assembly GCA_008508345.1). Lineage (NCBI taxonomy): Eukaryota > Metazoa > Platyhelminthes > Trematoda > Plagiorchiida > Troglotrematidae > Paragonimus > Paragonimus westermani. Next base: position 13,190 of record QNGE01003203.1, read on the forward strand.
TTCAAATACATTTATGTCAACTAAGTCAAGAGGTTTGTACCACTGGGAATGAGCCTTTTAGTTTAAAATCATGGAGGTTTACCCATGTAGCCGGTTGTAGCGAGTCAATCGTCATATTGCTCTGTTTCATCCGTTTTCATGATTTTATTTGTTTTGAGCCATCGGACCAAAATCGGTTACCAGAAGTGTCACATTTTTATGTGTACCAAATCAGCATAGTTTATCTCAAAACAATAATTTCGGTGAACTATGGGAAACTTCATGTTGGTTCTGTTAGTTAGTTTATTAAATTGACGAATTAGAAGACGGAGGTTGAATGACGACTCACTTTTTGAGCATTTTCGTGGGCCACAATATAAACTAACTGCATTCTCAGCGCTCTTTGATCCACATTTATTTTCTTATGTTCTTGAAGTGTAACATTCTGGCTCGCCAGGTGTGAAAAGTGCATTTTCAAACGAGCCATTGTTATCTAACTCCAACGCCAGTGCGTAAATTCTGAGCGCCAGTTTGTTAACGTGTCCAGATTTTATATTTATTCATAATTTGGAAGAGGTGTTCGGACAAAATTGGCACCAAAAATGATTACCATAACTTTAATGAATGCGTGCAAACTATCTGCTAATGCCAGCCCGATCGCTTTCCATTGGTCGTGGTAAAGCATATGCCTAAGGATCGTGCGTCCTGTCGTATTTGTAAATTCACGTGCACTTGCGGAAACAACTGTGGTAGACGCACTGGTTGAATTCTTCATGTAAGATCTAATGAGCACGTTAGAAAGTGATTGTTTAGACTGATGGAACATTCGGTAAGCGGCCTACAGAAAAGTGTGAATCTAACGATACTCAGGCGTCTGGCAATGAATGGTTACATTTATCCTCCAGCTTCGTAAAATTTTTTGATACATCGCCATCGAGCCCAAAAGACTATGTAAAGAAACAGCTACGTTAAAGTACTCCCTTTAGGAGTTACTTTTGATATCTCAACCGAATTTGTTTCGATCCAATTTTGATTCATTTAAAAATGCCAGAGATGTTAGATGAGAATGTTTGAATTGGTTGAAATAATCATAACCTACGTCTTCTTATCTCTGTTTGGAGTTGTTAACGGGATTCACCGTTTTGGCGTATAAATTATCTAAATTTTTGTTACAAGACCAATTCAAAAGCCTCATTGATAAGTGATCGACCAACTCAAATCCAGCATGTGAGGGTTGAGCTTTCTGTTTATTTTCGGGCTCATTTTACGTTTCTCAAGTATTTTTTCACCAAGCCCTATATTTCCAGTGGTATCTTTCTCCTATATCACCTAGATTCCAAACGTGATGGTTGATTTGACCACGATCGATTACACGCACGGGCTGCCTCTACGCACTCCGGGAACATTATCAAAACGAGTTCATTGGGATAGGGATAACACTACGGCTGGGGTGAGTATGTTTGGTCGAAAGTTTGTTCTGTTGAACTTTAGATTGAATTGAATTGGTGTTCGTGATTGTCGCTTGTTTATCATAACCCAATGTTTCGACCGGTCGTCAGTTCTTGAGAGAGTTGTTAGGATTGCTGCTTACTTTGATGAATATCGACCTCCGTTTACTTCAGCTTTTAGCTACTGATCTCTCTATTGTGCCTCAATTCGGATGGTATATCGGCTGTTCACCTGGAGACGGCTTTTTTCGTAAAAAAAAAACTGCGTTTTCGGAATTTATTAATTAGTAGTGATGGTTTTATTACCTCACTGCCTTCACTGATATCGGCTCACTTGATCAATCATGTTCTGAGCGGTTTCTGCTCATCACACCCTAAAACGAAGCTGAATCTGAGACATTGGCTTATCTGCTGGTGGTTGTTTCCTGTTCATGCTTGTTTTTTATGTCGCTGCATTTCGACTAGTTTATTTACTTGTGGTCGGCTTTTGTCTATGAAAACACTCAACATTTGTTCGATTGCTATGTTAATTTTAATCTTTGACAAACGATGTGTTCAACCAGTGCAATAACGGTGGGATCAGGAACCGGTTTATTTTCACATTTGTTTCTGACGGTTTGCTGACGGTCCATTTAGTCGCGGAATCTTGAGTGCACCAGACGTCAGATTGGCCCTTCGAGCAATCGAATACGGCTGAAGAAAAACATTTCTGTCGGAAGTCATTTTTCGCGCTTGTTATTCTTAGGTGTGAAATCGTCATAACTGAATCCTACTGGAACACGAACGCGAATAATTAGCACGAATAACCCCGAACAAATGGCACATAGTGAAATCCCTTCACTTTGTCCCGAACTTCAGATGAAAAGAATCAAACAGAACACGGACAAAGTATACGATAGAAGACTGTCTGCGCATTGGCGCCAGTTTTGTGATCTAAAGTTGACACGTCGCCTCATCAATTTGTTTTCATACACGCATGTACGCATCTCTGCGCGTATCGCTCACACATTGTTCGTTAAACCGGAGACGTGGAATAGTGTAGACCACATCGGCTTGTTTGTATGTAGAGTGTTTTTTTCGGCTTATGCAATAATTGGATTTTCAGTGGCTCATTGTTATTCTCGTTTTTTGTTCCGAGTTTAAGTCCTTGTAGTTCTTGTAGACCTGATTAATGGCTTTGTGAAAATACCGGGGTGCCCATTGGAGGCGAACAGTTCGAACAGTTGTTCTTGTCTCCTAAGTCCGAATGGATTACAGGGTGTGTCTACACGTTGGAATGATGTTCTCAGGACGCTTCTAATCTGACAGACTGGATGATTGCTGTTGAGCTTGAGAATGAGGTTAGTTGTCGGTTTACACCAGACGATGGTTCCAATTTTGCCATCAGTACTGAAGTACGCTAGACATGGATTGATCTTTTTCTCGTGTGAAGTTTATTTCGTTTGCCGTAGTATTTAGGCCACTGTGGAACTGGTTAACTTGAATCCGAGGTAAAACAACATGTATCGTCCATGTATCAAGCCCACACTTTAGTTTCAAATGCCTGAAGGGCTTCATTACAGCATTCTTAAGCAATCCCATTATAGGTCAGCCCATTGGTATGTCTCTTTTTCGAAGGTAGACTCGGCCGTCACATTGTGATTACGTCTCCATGCAGTACTCCACTAGTGGAACGGATTGTTCCGGGAAAAATTCGTCCTACTGCAAAGACAGTCGTCCTAATTTATCAAGAGCTTTAAATTTTCTACCGCGATGTTCTTCGGCAAGGTAGTGGACAGTGATGCGACCGAAGAAAACTATTGCCTGTATACTTATATATATATGTATATATATATATACATGCAGTATAAGGCCTTGATATCACGTAAGGTTGTGGAGATTTGGTTAAATCCCGCACTGGTCCACATCTCAACAATGGCTTGATGTCTTTGTATTCTAACTCTGGAGTCGCTTATCGGGTTAGGTTAACTCTAACAGTCATCTTTTAAATGTGTTGATCGTACGAAAGAAGTCGTGAATTAGCCCACAGGAACGTCACCAGCAGTCACCTCATCGGTCTGCTAACTTAGGCGTGGCTCACATAGACTGGTCCTAATGTTAACACAGAGGCTGATAATGTAGAACCTGGTTTCCTGCACAGTTTCACTGATCGAGTCCATTGGAAACTCAACCTCAGAATTCCACTTTGGCCGATCAATTTCGATATATGGTATCGCAAGCACACGAACGCCTTTAGGTTTAGTTAACCGGTAATATTATTGCCTTGAGTGTCCGATTGCTATTGCACACTATGGGCCTTTTGGTGTGCAAGTGCTGTACAAGCGTCAGGTTGATAATGAACACTCACAATGTCTTCTTCAATGACACGGTCACATGTATCAACCAAATCTTAGGCGAACACTGTTCTTTGATCATCTTCAGGTATCATCACTTTCAGCTCACTAAGAGTCAATCCATGTCCCTGTTACCTAAGCTGGGAACGGCAATTGAGTGTACGGGTAATTCAAGCCGTCCTCCACGACGAATTCAAGGAGATCTGCATTCCCCGGCATTTGCCCGTATGCAAATCTTGAACAAACTGGAATTCGAACAAAACAGTAGCTGGTACTCCAGACAATCCTTATCGCCTGTCAGAAATTAGTCAACCCTAAACATGATCACCTCATCGTCGAGTAATCACCGAAGTCTTCGATCTCTGTGATTATCAAGTCGATGCGATCTGGTCACCCCAACCCTAACAAAAACATGTGAATACTGCGTTTTTTATGTGGATTTTCAACAAAAATGGAAATGTTAATGGCTGTATCCTAGGACTCTTAAATGGACTGGCTGCTGAGCGATCTCCCTAACACTGTTACGCGTGAAATGGAACCTCAGTAACTGATGCAATGGACTGTTAGTCTACTCTGTTATCGAATGGTTTTCTACTTCTCGGTTATCACTGTCAAGAAGGAGGATTTAGGGTTCATTGTAACTTTGAATCACAGAGTAATGCATTTGCACAAAGTTTTCAATGATCAACTAAGACTTTTAAACTCTGGTTGAACAGTTAAACTCTTTTTGTGGTCACGTAACACTCGCCGTCTTACTACCACACTTATTGCAAACCTTGTATTTAATTGCGAACTGAACGTCTTTCCGACGTCACGAATAATGATTTTCGATTTGCTTGTATGCTTTTACTGTCCTCGTTATCACCATGTCATCAGCATTAGAATCTGATGAAACGACCCTACCTAGTTGCTAGCAGTCCCAAACAGCTCGTCCGCATCAAATAAAGTAGCCACCCATTTCCAGTTCGTTTCACTTTACGGTCTGGTGGCAGTCAGCAAGTCCCATTCAGGCTAGCTGTGCAAGTTAGAACGAGTGGACAACCTACAGTCCAAACATAAAACCGAATCGATGTTCGACCAATTCTTATGAAAAAAATGGAATGCATAAAGGGCAAGTTGCATCTGGTCAGATCCAGTTTGTCGCTTTATGCTGACAGACTTTCGCGGGACAAGTGACCTCATATATCATACCAATTTTTTTAATTCGTGACATCATCATTCGAATGTTATTTCGATTAGAACCCTTTTAACTCACTTTTTTATGTTCGTTGTTGCTATTTTCACTTATTGGCTTTAGTTCCGTGATTCCCAAATGAGTCGCATCATTTTCTATTGGGCGTTATGATGACACGTGAGTGGTAATACAGAATTAGGCAGGAAAGGACGCTTAAAATGTCCGAAAATGAGGGTGTACGGTTACTTCTATGTGACACTTCGTTTGATGCTAATAAACTGACATGGTTGCACCATACACAGTCGTCGTACTAGCCCTTGAACTTGTTTGCATCCTTATGTTGAATTACATTAAACAATGTATTTGGTCGTCACTGTTCTGATTTTAGTGTTTACACAGTGCGTTTGAATTGTGGAGTCGGTGTTGTTTGGGAAGCCAAAAGGACGATGAGTTAACAAAGTTTGTAGACTATTGTTAGATGAATGCGACTCGCCAGTTATTCGTCAACATGGTATAAGGTCCACATCCTGAAGAATATTGCCAGCTACTGATTTAGAAGACACAATATGGTTGTTTGTTATTTGCGAAACTAGGTGAACGGATGTTGTTCCCATACTCAATGTCTATCTGCCTACCACGTGCCTACTTCAAGATTCTTGGGGTTTTAGAGTGCTCCCCTTGAAAGTGCGGTTTATCCCATGATTAAGGAGGACGGTAACAATCGTGAAGTTCTTAAGAACGGCAGTCAAAGAACTGTCCAGTCATATATCCGACCGGTAGTATCTGTTGTGATTTACAGTCTAAATCAATAAGATAGGCGGAGACTATAGTGGATGTGCGAGTTAAAACGGGCAATGCTTACCAGCCAGTTTTATGCAAAAAAGCTGTTGAAACAACCCGCCGGGTTATCGCTGTCTTCATTACATATTAGTTGGTTCGAATATATGCATGCCCACCCACCCTTTGTCTCCACTTGTCTGATGTACACAGTCTGTGTTAGGCCTACGATTGTTGAGAGTAAACTCAGCGTTGACATGTCTTCTTCCTCCAAAGTAAGGTAGCCTAAGTCGTGTACATTTAATGGTAAAAATACACCGGAAGCACATGGCCGTTTTCGTAGTTGTTGCCATTTCCGAAGTATACGTAGCCGGTGCACCTCTTCCACATGCCCTACTATAGAAACAACAGATGCTGAATTTTATGGCTAATTACTCATTTGCAAGCTATTTGTGCCGTTTATCTCAGACGCACACCTGGTGACAACCATGAAGTAAGTTGCGAACAAGGTGGTATCTGCGCTGTTTCTTGCAGCACCGTTTTGATTTGACCGCCCAGATTAAGCGAATTTCGATATCGATATTTATTTTCATCAGAGAAGTTACCCGTTATCCTTACTTCTGTTGGTGCATCTGCTTACAGTTGCATAGGTTCGTGCCTAGAGTGTACGCAACACCCCTTATGCTGACAACGACCGGTTCCGAACTCCAAAATGGCCTACTCAGTCGTGAATCCGTAATTATTGCAGCCAACTTTATATCTGCTGATCATCGTTCTCCGAACCTCGTGCTTTCTGCCTTCATTGGCTTCAGTTATGTGGCCTTCCTGTCTTCGCTATCATGGGATCTGTCCGTACGACGTACTTCGAGAGCGTTCACCTTGTTACCACTTGAATTGGGACTGGTGAGTTCATTGAATGTCGTGTGTATTGTGTGATTGGGAACGCGGTTATCGGGCTACACGGTGAACTTTTCACCCACAGTGCAGTTGCTTATGTAACGGATGGCTCGCTCACCATCAGTGTTAGCATCCGTCAGGCTTGTGTGACAACGTCGTACATCCTTGAAACAGTCGCTTAGCTTGCTTGGTATCAATTCAGTCACTGTCCATTGATTGGTGACTCAGAGGTAAACTATTCAGGTTTGTCTCCTTAGCTCCATCGTCAGTCACATATAAGTGACATTATGACGTTATGCGGTGTTAAATGGCAATACTGGAGATTCATTCAGGCCCTCTGCTTTAGGCTTTTTATTGTATTTCGGTGAGTTTTAATATCAGTAAGGTTGTTCTTAGCAGTCCATTTTGATTATGGACTTCGATGACATTTATCAATAACATGTTAAAGACAACACTCAGACCGTTTGACTTCATTCGTACTAGATTTGGTGTGGATGTCTTACAAATGGACTACTCCCGTTCTTGTACATCTTTAGCTCAGCCTTAACGTTGGATCACGCTGCCCATTTTCTTCAGAGTGCTTGCGATGGGACCTTTCCTTTATGTTTTGCGTATTTTTCGTCTATTCTGTATGGACAAAAAGATATGTTCTACATTCCCCTCCTTATTCAGTGCACGTGACGGTTGATGCAGGTAAAATAACAGTGTCATTAACCAATTGATGATGGTCGCATTGAACACGATCTGGTATCAGTAGATTGGCTGCTGCTTCTGTTAACCGCAACCATTTGCGTCCTTCCCTTTTTGTGCCACACGCTAGCTATAACGGTGAAACAAGAAACTTAAGCTTCAGCGTGCTATCCTCTGGTTTGGTGACTGTTTGTCTGCCGTACGTCTCGTATGCACAAGATTTGTTTATTTGAATGTGATGTTTAAATTTTTCAAATGTTTGTTACTTCAAGGCCATATGAGTGTTGTAAAATCTCGATTCAGTACGCTGGTTTGTCCACGGTGTAATAATGCGATTGAGAGAAATCGGATTCTCCTCCTTGAATTAATTAACACGGGAAATCTTGGCTCCGAAATAACGCGGCGGTGCCCGTTAATTGCGCCCAAGACAAACCAAAAGAAGGATGCAAAAGGCAACTTTGCTCCTCCTCAACAGCGTGTGCGACAAGGAGAAAATTGAGAGGTATTTATAGGGTGCACAGCAATCTACAAACATTCTGGAGTCAGAAATTCGAAGGATAAACATCAAAAAAGTGGTCAAGGTCACTAAGCCACCAATGGGCACAGCAGACTAAAGGCCGAACAGGTAAAAAATAGCGAAGGTTACCTGCCGACTGTTCACGACATTTCCGCTTATTCCGATTGAATAGAATCGTTTTCTCGAGGAAGGAGGCGGTTCTGGGCGGAAAAAATAGATTCGCCTAACTATGAGGTTTGAAGACTTTCGTAGATTTGGATTCTGAAACGATCATATTTTCCTTGGCAATGTGTGACAGCCTGGCTTGTACAGATTGTTTAGTCAGCTTCCGGTTCAGTGGAGCGAGAACCGAAAACTATTTTAAACTTGGTGAGGAACAGATAATCACTTCGAACGTGATGGTAAAAACTCTGCATGAGGTAATGTCCAATGTTGGAAAGAAAGCGGTATTTACAAAACCTACATGTAAAGTAGGTATTATAACAAGTAGATTTAACCGTTGAATCTACCGGTCACTGGGACGTACTTTCCCAGCAGAAAACTTAGGAAGCTGGCTTGCTACAGTGACGAAGTTAAGGTTGGGCGTAAAAGACAAGCTACCAATCCACAATCAATCAATGCTCGTATGTTCGTTTTCACGCTGCCGTTGTGCCGCAAAACATACTGGCCGTGCGACGCAGTGTCTGTCAAAAAATATCAAAGGGTATCATCCGGCTTGGATCGGAGCCGGGTGAGGCAAGCTAATTGTTAGCACCATTGTCGCACATATGCGAATACCAACCGTAGCATAGACATCATTGAAGGATTTCGGGTTGTCTACAGAACTATCATCACCGAACCTAAAGCAGTTCACCGGCCTGTTTTGGTGACCGCCGAATCGACTGGAATCAGATTACGTAACTCTAACCTGGGAAATTTATTCAGGAATCATAGTCCAATCGTAACCACTCTAACCGCAAACAAATATTCGATCCTGGTCATTTGACGTAACATCCAGTTAACGTCCGGTCTAGGTCTAATCAATTATGTGGAGTCAAACGGTTATTTTTATATCACTCGTTAACTATCAGTTTTTGCATTTTTCGGTTTGTCCCATGACAATTTTTGATGGAACCTATGTAAGAAAAAGTTCCCAAAGGATTGTTTGTCACATCGTTGCTTCTGTTCTTACGTAATTTTCCGGACAGTTCACTGACCATTGAGTTATAGCTAGGTGTTACTGTAGAATAGCTACCAATAAGTGGTATTTCAATTATGTTGGTCCTGAAGAGTTCTACTTGTAAGATTCTGGGCTTTCGCCGGATTCGAACCAACGACAGGAATCGCATGCCCCATACACAGCTTGTGCCTTGCCAACTGAGTTACGGAGACAGGCTGAGAGCCTGGGGATTTTGCATTCAGACTCCATTGTCGTTTGTTTATCCGGTGTCCACCAGGTCATTCAAGAACTGAAATTTTCTGAAACACTTATTCTCACCACTGAATTTTGATAGCGATTTTCGGTTATTTGCCTGCTTGTGGAGGACATGTATTCTGTGACTGTGTCTCCTCGTTGTTTTTGTTGTAATGTGCTTTTGTGTGTTGTTGTTGTTGTCTTTATCTTTTTATGTTTTGCGTTTATCTTTTTGGTTACCTTTTTTGGTTGGCGCAATTTCGCACCATTCAGTTTGTCGTTTCTGTTAGCCTTGTGAATCTTCTCCGGCTTTTGCCTTTACTCAAAACATTTTTCCTGTTTGTTTACGACAGTCGAACGTTTCCAATCCATCCTATCTGTTGGCTAGCCCGTTGGTCGTCTCAGATCGTATACTCCTTCAGTCGCTTAACACCGACATCCCGTCAGTCACGACACGAATCTCACTCAATCTGTTAACTACCAGTTTTGGAGGTAGTATATATCGTGTCTCCCTCCCGTTAAGCAGGGAGACTTCGAATGTACAGCTTCTGTGGTCCACCTCTGATTCATCAATTGTTTTACCACATTCGGTACGTTTGGGTCAGTCATGTATACTCAAAGTTTCATTTTTGATGATACTATACGTCCACATTGTTCATACAAAGTATTTCTATTTCCGAATCTGAAAACGTTCTTCACGGGCTAAATTTTTGTTCACTATTCGTCGCTCTATTTAACCTTGAATGGTTATAAAGTCGGACACAGCTGCTTCCCGAAATGAATTGGAATGTAGAAATCAAAATCATCTGACTTCACGATTTACAGCCGGCGAATTTAGCTGCATCTCATTGGGTGCGTACCACATTGCAGGTGGTTGTATAACAATCGAACGGGATGATTGAAAAGAGAATACAAGACTTCAACGTCAACGGTGCCTGTTTCCGGATTAACGTCTCACAGTGACCGAAGTCAAAAAACAACGCATAACCGCCATCACAAGTGGCTTACACTGTACCACTTGTAGTTCACTTCGTACACCCTTATCCAGTGAAGACCCGAAGGACTAAGACTGGTAGGCGTTCGAGTGGAGACCTTCGTGGTCCAGCTGGCTGGTAGTAGTTAGGTAGATGATGGGCTTCTATGGAAGTGACGCCCTCATTTCTCACTAACAGAAAATGCAGTCAGCAACGCTGGAGTCTAAGTTAGGAAGAAGGATACTGGAAATATAAGGCCAAAAATGTTAATATAATGGCGCATATTAGTACACTCTAAATGAAAGTAGGAAAGGAGACTTAGCTTTACACCGATCTCCAGTCAAAACCCTCAGCATGTAATGTACCGTGAAAGCGGAAGAAAAGAAAGGGTAGCCAGGCAACCATGATTCAAGTTTCTGTAATGGAGACCGAGTGGTTTACTAAACGACGGGAGTCTTTGGATTTTCCAACCCCCGCTTGGATCGCACTTCCGGTTAGAAGCTGTCTATGTGGTTAATATTACGACACGAAAGATTCTTCTGGCACCACATCTTCCAGCTGCCAACGTTTCACGTACTTTCTTTTGGTTGCCCGTACAACGCCAACATGTTCGATTCCCTCTGTGTCTGTTTGGCAGAACACCTCGGTGCTTGGGATTATGTCCGATCACCGAATACTCATGATGCACCTCAGCGCCGCAGATGGAAGTGGCTCAGAAACAGCGTCCAGTTTTCACTGCCCTAGAATAGATTGAACTGCGCCGTTGTGCTGTACATGAATAGTTTCGTTTTCGTCTTCAGACTGCAGTTCCTCCAGGGTCGTCCTCAAGAGCGTCCCAACCCTACGGCAACCTTGGTCACACGAACTCGCATCTCGTCGTCCGCGGAAAAATTTGTTGACAATTCGTTATCCAAGCAACAAAAGTCTGCTCAAACATCTGCAGTGTCTTCTTTGATGTAGATTCCAGGTGTAGGCACAGCGCCTCTACTGAGAGAAAACTGAAGTGCAGAAAATGGCTTTTGCATGCTGATACTGACATCACAGTTGGATGCCTCGGTTTCAAAAGCCGTTCTTTGCTGTTTCTTCCATATGCCCACTATTATCAACAAACAATAGCTTGCGCATCCTTAAATTACGTAACTAAATTGGGGTGCCGAAATGCCGAATATTCAGCTGACGACCATCTGCGCGGTGTTGAATTTGATCACCTCTCTCTTGTTTTGGAAAGCATTTCTGTCACATAAAAACTAGATAGGATTGGACTATAGAATCGATCTTGCTTCACGCCAGTGACAATTTCAAACTCTTCTGAGGCCGATCCACGAGATTGCGCTTCTGCCTTCATGCCCACGTGCAACATTTTAATTAGATTGGCGCACTTCTTTGGACACTCAAACTTACCAAACTCCGTCCTCAATAGCCGGTGGCTCATAGGATCGAACGCCTAACTGAGTTCACGGCAATTTGATGTGTCGGTTGGCGCACATTGTACCAGTCGTAGTGTGGTTCATCCAAAATCTACACTACTCCCCAGGAATGTTTGCCCCTAGATCTTCAGTATTAAATTGGTTGAACAGAATTCCCGTTTGTGATAGCTAACTCGCGAATAGTACACAGGTGCACATACACAATTCGCCAGTGTTATGAGGTCGGAGGACTTCCGACCAGGCTGCTGAGTCGCGTACGTGCGTTTCTCATCCCGACAGTTGCGTTCATGGGGGTCTGTCAATGTGGCTTATGGGATCCAGCGCAAACGCTCTAATTCAATAACCGCATTTGTGGATCGATAGGGAATGGTTTTCCCGGGGAATCTCACCCAGAGCCCCTGACCTCCTTAGCAGTCTGAGGGCGCAGTGACTAAGTCGTTAACGTCTCATTCGGACTATGGCTGATCGCACTAAGTGTATTCAAGGGTTAATTATGCCTTTGAGCGACGTGTTTTTTGAATGTTTGTTTGGGGACACCTTTTCTAAGCCCCTCTTTCCGAATACATTGCTGATTCTATAAATTTGGTTCTGCTCTGTACTCAGGATCGTGTGTCTTATTGCTTACGTATCCGTACTCGGCCAATAGTGTGACATACAACCTTGTGGGCGTAATTATTTTTTTGTAACTGTTTTCCTTTGCCCTGCTTTTTTGCTTCTCGAAAACAGGACGTGGCTGGTCATTTATGCTGTGAGAATAAGTGTATAGCGTGGATGCGCTCTATTTTTTAATCACTTGTTACCTCACTAGCAATGTAAGTTTTTGGCACTTTTTAACCTTTATGGTACGTCTCTTGACAAGAACTCTTCCTTCGTCTTAATCGTGGTTTTTTGCCAATGTGACATCATTCTCCGCTAGCCGGCTGTTTTACTGATGAATTCCTTTCTTTTCGTTCGTTTTAGTGTGTGCTTTTGGATTGTCCGGTCCTTAATGGATTGAATGTATCTGCCAGTCACAGACCTCGGTTATGCTGTCTTCTGTTAGATGGTAAATCTACCCTGAGGCTTATCAACGTCGATTCGGTCTTAATCCAACAGTCTGCTTCCTCTAGTCGTCTACTCTGGGAATACTATCCTTTCCCGTCTGGACCGTCGGAACTGTCCAAGTCAGCTCCACAACAACTGGGCCAGGTAACCCTAGTTCCTGGCTCATGTTCTCAACCACTTCCGAAGCGCAACTGTAGTTTGTGGGCAGTTTATCCTACACCTGATGGGTACGCTTTTTTAATGTCGTCTCATCCTTTGACTTCCATTGCTTCCACTCAGCTCATTTTCACTGTCTCATCTGCTTGCCAGGTGCTGTGCTTATCGAACTGGCTTCTTTCGTAAGCGAATATACTGTTCAGGTTCATCTCACATTACTAACCACTACGAAACTATTTAGTTAAATGTTCATGCTGACACATACCAACTTCATGATCGCCAGCTCGATAGTGGACTATCTGTTTTCCTCGTATTTGAGTGCTGCTGACCTGATCAATCTTGCCTAGGTTTGGCTGAGCGTACCACACCAGGACGTTCACCATGTTGTGATACGAACCGAAAATTTCACAACAGCCTTCAATAAATAAAACATTCATTATTTGTACTGTCAAACTCTGGTGTCGTTACGTGCACATATTGTATGGTACTTTTGTCGCTAATTGATCCGCTTGGTCCAGCACCTACCCACCTGATCTTTGTGCACGGCTGTGCAACGGTGACGACATTAGTACACCAGCGTAGATTTATAGACGATGGGCAATTCGTCATTGAAGCCTAATCAGTAAAAGAGAAGTAGTGAGTTGATTCTGCCACTAGGAATGTGCGCGCGAGAGTTTAGTAGGGCCAATGGCCGATTCTCTCTGCCGCGATATAGCTGTTTTAAGGTAGTCAGGTAAATGTTGTTTCCCCATTGTAGTAACCAAGCCATTCTCTCTTGATACATTGACGACTATCTTCTATCCCTTATTTCATATGTCTATGGAACAGATATCAGTCGTGTTGCTGATAAGACATCGAACGACCTTTTGATGTCTGTGTATGACACATAATTCATGTTTTTTCAGTAGACAAAGTACTGGAAGGTTCTTTATCTGTGTGTTTCCAGGTTTCTGATGAGGAAATAGACAGAGCTCCCTGATTCTCTTTTCAGACAAAACGTACTGAATGACAGGGCTAAAAGGGAAATTGTGCTCCAAGATCAAAAGAGGCCAAGCTTTCATCCATTTGCCATCAGTGTGCACACACATCCAATAGCGTAACTTAGCTCCTGGCTGTACTGTCTGTTCATGAAACTACCTACCAGTTACAGGCCTCATTGCAACTTAACCCGCTAGATAATTGACTCGCGGTTGAATTGGAGTTATGCATTAAAACACATGTTATAGGCAATTCGATAAAGTGACAACCTACAAAGCTGATCTGACAGCGGAACCTATTGTTGTCAGATTACGCGGTCTGAATCCTTGATTACACAGAAAGGCCTCACCACAAAATCTCATTCACACCCAAAATTCCACCCGCAATTCTGTGAATACTATATGATGTACAATTTGTTTTATTTTTAACTAACTAATGGTATATCTAACATAAAACACTTTTCTTTTGACTCCTATTAGTTTTGTTCATGCCGTGGACGTACTTAACGGCAGAAGTGCTCCCGATTATCCAGTTAAACTTTTCAGATCATCTAATTTGACCTTGCAAGAAAATCGTTCCGTTAGTGAGTATACAATGTCCTCCGGCCCCGGCGTGCTATACTCTTCTCAAGATGGAAACCTTTGGATAGTGAGTTTCTATTTCATCCCTATCGTATTCCTTGATGTTGAACGCATGCTAGTAGACTCAGGGTTTTTATGTATTGGGTCTCATTCCTCCTCTTGTTTTGTTTCTAAGCTTGCTCCTCTCTTCATGATTGTATGAAGGTGAGCATTATTGTCAATTCATGGGGTATTGCTGCATTTAGTATTGTTATTATTTTTAAGTTGACCATCATTCACAGTTGATCACAGATAGACTTTCTAGCCAGCCAGTGTCTTTCGGAAAGAAGCACTAGACTCAAGTTTCGCTCTCATCGGAGTTCGTCAGTAGTGCATATCCTTACCACGGCCGGGATTTGAACTCCGGCCATTACAATCATGAGGCGACCGTGTTGACCACGACCGAATTATCATTCTGATCGAATTATTATTCTTCGACTTCGCAGACTTGCTTTTCCCCAGAAATGTCTTTTTCACTAATCAGCCTCTTGTCTTTGTGTAGCTCTTCTCCGACACTCGTGGGTATTTCTACCACCTTCGTTTGCACGCGCCTCCGTTGGTCATAATAGATGCCAACACAATTACCGACGCAAAATGCAGTGAACGGGATTTGAGTAACTCTGACGAAGTTCGAACATGGCTCTCTCCAACTCCCTTTGTTTACAAGCGTATGTGGCTCCCAAATGGGCGCGTTTCTCCCTGGAATGGACTGGGGTTGTTGGTTGCCATTGATTCTGGGATTGTTTTCCTACAGTCAGCAACGGTCGGATTGCACAGTGTTGAACCCGTTCATGGTGAGCTCAAATAAGTTAATTTCAGCGAATGACGCTTAGCTGCAATGGGGCACTGTGTGTGTGACAGTAAATATACTTCCCTGACTGCTCTGCCGCCAAAACCCTTCTACGCACAACGTTGTTTAATAAGTTAGCCAAAATTACACAGCATAGGAAATTACAAAATTTTGTTTAATAATCATTTGTGTTGTACGTATTACTATATCATAGAATGCAGGTCGTTACTCACTTATACTTGTGTTTTGGTACTGCATAAAACAGTGTGCGCAACTATACATTTTCGGTTTCCACACGCTCAGAATTTTCGCTACCATATGACGTACAACAGACAGTAGCAGTCGTAACAACCGGGTTTGAGACTGTGAGCACGTGGTCGTTTCTACTGAACTACTGAGAGTCCGAATTTCGCTGCCCGAACAACAGTTGGAACTACGAACCTTCAAGTTAATCCGACATCCCACTGACTGAGCTACTCAGTGTATTTCGTATTTTAATGCTCCCTCAGCTTGTATACACCGTTTCCAGTCGGATAAAAGCTTGTTACTTTTTATTCTTCAGTATCTCAGTGTTTTTGAGTGTGCAAAAATTTCAGAAGTGTTTTCAATTTGAAAATTCTTGTTCGAACGATATCTGATTGCTAAACATACTTTGGAATCTCAGTTCAGTATAAAATTTTTTTTGAGGTTGCACTTTAAATATTAGTTTGGTCAACCTTCTTTTCATAGCTTTCTGTTTTCCCTGCAACGTACTAACCTTCCCGTCAACGTTGTTCAGACTCCTAATACTTAGAGGCATGAAACAAGTAGATGCTTGCAACGTTTGCGATGTGTTACTTGATGCCTGTTAGTAGCATATTTATCAACTAAATAGAAACTTGACCAAAAGCGTTCTATTGTAATTTTTGGTTTTCGATTGGTAGGCTTTTGGTACATTATTCTACGTTTGTTGTAATGAGCATCTTAACCGGGACGGTCATCAAACACCATTTCGCACTACCTTAATTAGGTTGATTAAGTGATTTTGATTAAAGGTACTAATCGAGTCGTTGCCGTTTTTCTTAAAGAAAACATCTTTCATCACAAGCGAAAGGTTGATAAAGAGGTCAGCTTTCTTTCTCTCAGTTTATTGGTGAATAACTTACGAAATCTTATTACTTTAATTTTTGTCAGTTTTTGAGATTATCTCCAGATTCCCGTAGAACCCATAAGAAGTCAATTTTGCAAGCAACCGTTTTGGGTCACTTATCAGGCTTCCACAATTGCATTAGTTATACACGTTTTATATGTGGATCTATAAAACGAGTCACATGGACCAGTAAATGTCTAGTGGAAGAAGATGGCGTTGGTGTGTGTGAGGCAGTGACACATGGGTCAACTATAATTGATAACATCATATGGTTCATGCTCGACTAGGTTTCAGAAGTGATTTTGGGATAGATGACCAAGAAAGATGAGGGGTGTTTTCAAATTGCTTCTGCGCATATAAGTGTGTGTGATAGTGACGGCCTCAGCTGTTGACAACAGTCGCCAGTTCCGGTGAGGATTCACAAAACAAATGTGTAGCCTGGTGAGTAGAACCGTTTTGCAATTTTCATTGTTTGTAAATGATAACTAGCATTCACAATCTGAATAGCGCTAGTTTGCTGTTTCGTATTATCCATCAAAGTAAGGTATTAAATTACGTTTCGTCACATCATGACTAGTTATACGTCTGATGGATATTAAGTGGTGGGATCAACTGCTAACACGTTCACGTTTGAAGTAGTTTAGGTGTCAGTGGTGATGACTGTAACTGTTAAACACACGCCAAGTTGGACATTTTGCAATAGATTTTTTTGTTTGGTTTGGCTTTAGATACTACAGTGCTGCACAATCGTTGTCTGAGTACTTCATTAAACGTGTCAGAATGGTGCGATACTAAAGAGAGTATATAACATGTTTTTCGTGATTATCGACAGATAATTGTCTTGCTTCTAAATGGAGTACTTTGGTCCAGTTAGCTGTGAAACTAATTGAAGACCCAGTCTTTACTAACGACATAGCCATAACGAAAAAATTATGGATGTTCTTTGGCCTTATAACCTCTCATCATTGATTAACAACTCATTCATGTTCACGTTTGAATGCCGTCTGTGTGAGTAATCAATTCGGGCATGTACGATAGTTTGTCAACAATATCGACCGTGTTGCACATTACTTTCCTTCCGTTTGCTGTTGTGTTCTCGTTCCTTTTGCGATTAATTTACGTTTGCTTTCAGATAATAGAACACCCACCGAACATGACTTCTTCGGTTACTCTCTTGTGAGTGCCTCCATTATGCCTTGTTGTCCACCAGATAATTCAATTTCCTTTCATCGGGGTATCAGGCGGCTGATTACCTAGGCGCACACTTCTTGCTTTCCACAACCTACGTAGCAGACGTTATGTTCACGTGATACTAAGCACTAGGCTTTCTTCATGCTGTCTATTTAACTCAGGAATGTTGCCTGTTTCGTAATCGGTCGCTTCGAATTTCTGTTTACTGAACCAAAAACACTGCTTCACTCTTATGTAGCAATTCACTTTCACAAGCGTTTTGTATCATTTTGCTTGCATAATACGTGTCCATACACTAACATGTGACCAAACTTGTTTACCACTAAAGTTGAATCCAATTTCTTACTGCTGTGCACATAGATGGTATCTCGGTTGTACCTTGTGACGCAAATCTGGACAGGTCATCTAACTCGCTTTTTATTATGACAATATTCCGATTGACAGATGAATGATGTTAACGTAGAAATTCAAACTATTTAAGCTAACCATAACACTATAGAATACTTGATAACGTCAACACTAAATTTTTGATGAACCTAAGCTGTCTAAGATAGAAAGGTGGGTTGTTTAGGTGATAAACGACTACCGTGGATATGTATTTAATCGCAGCCATCATGTGGGTGCCTCGCTTGAGCAACTTTGTGTGGAAAACAGTGTTCGACGGTGTTATTACCGTCAAGCTGACACGCCTTAGGATGGCGGCTATGTTCACTTTAATTGCAATTTACACATCTAATATACTTTCCATTATTACCCTCACCGCCTAGTTTGACGCCTCTTTCTTGGATAAGAGCGATAAGCCAACCGATGTAGTTCACATGGATCCTGGCCAAAGCTACCTACGTTATCGGCTTCGAAACTGCCCTTGGTTTATTGATTCTCCTAATCGTACTAGTTATATCGTACGGGTAAGTTGCTATAGTCTTCAATGCGTTTGACAATTATTTAAAAACATTCGTTGACTTTTCTTGTGGTAACTGGCATAGCACACTTCGCTTTTGTGGGTATCTTACCAGATGTTGCCCAAACTGACAAAACAACATGCCTCGCGCACAGTGTTGCTGGCGTTGAGAATACCTTTATACAGAAACTGTCACATGCTGTGCATAGGTTCATCACCGTAAAATAAATCACACACTTTTAGTTTTCTTGGCTCCTGCCTATCTAATCAATATTTGTTACTGCTCCAGACATGTGCAACCTGAGTAGTAATTCCACGTCACTCTTGCGAAACAACGGACTAACCTTCGGTGTACGTATTTTACAACCAATTACTCTCCGATTTTGAGTAGTTCACTACATATATCCTCTAGGAGCCCGTATCGGTTGCTGTTTGTTTACGATCTGGAATTTTGTCATAAATCTGCATCCATAGTGCTGCTGTAATGCGGGTGTGCAATACCTATTCCGTTCAGTTGCTACCTGTTCAATAAGTGAACTAGGTCGTCTTAGGATACTCTATCACCACAATGGTCTATCTCCCTATTCAAAACACACGAATGTCTCTTCTACAATGTCAGTAATTGTGTGTATCAAATATAAAGAGGTGATAACGTTAAGGCTGTGCTATTCCACGTACACAACATGTACCTTGACGATGTGTCTACTTAATGCTTTTCCAAGTGGTCGGAATTACTCACAAGCCAGCTTGAGAATAACAATCGCTGTTCTAAATGAGATTAGTGGGTGCTTCTTGTCAGTTTGAGGACGCAGTGATCACTCATAGATGTGATTAGAATCGCTGTTAGATATATCAGTATGCCTCAATGGGTGAGTTGGCTGAAATTCAAGGTTTCTTTTTCCCGGCTTGTTTGTTCATTACAACCGTGAACGGTACACCATAGTTCTGTCGTTTCCAGCTATGACTGTATGATCGCTATAGAACAGTCACTTATAATAAGTGTTGTTGGAAGACCTTGACCCTGGAAACAGCCGGTTGCCAGTTGGAACACGTATCTAGAAGAGTCTCATTTTCAACGACGAAAACCATGAAGAGCACTTCAGAGTATCGTAATGCAAATGTCCACTGGACTATAAAGGAGGTGAAGTTATTACGTGTCCTTATTAACGCTGATGTTTGATGTTGTCTAGATCAAGGCTAGTTACTTGCTCGTTCCAGTATTTTCAGTCTTCCGGTTAATTAAGTGCAACCGATTAGACACGAGATGGGTTCACATTTTCGGTCGCTTCTACTTACTAATTTGGTGACCCGTTGATTTCTGTCTTGTCTTTTTACAGCTTCTAGATTCCGTTGGTATCCCCATATCTGACTGGTCTATTCCCAATCCGCTGCAGAACAACGAGTCCACTCTTTCTAGTCACGTTGACTGTCACGGCAAGCTTGTGATCACCCGTCCACTTCACGATCAGTTGTGCGATCGTGTGCACTTGCTTGTGGTTCAACTTCAAACAGGCCGTTTGTTGTCAGCATCCGATTTCAATCTCGGTCGTCCCGGAGTCGCGTCATCAGTCTTGTTGGACTTTCATTCTTCTTGGCCAGAACTACTTGTGGTTTGGACGTATTTGTCCTTGTCGTTCTTTCTTATCAGTCTAGGGTTTTTATGCTTCGTTCCGCCGGATATGCGAGCTTCACTCACCCAAAAAGTTTGAGTATCTTGTCCGTTAACTTAGGTCGCTGGGTGTTTTTTTAATTTCAGAAATGCACTCCTTTCTCGTTATTTTGTCCTAGCTTTTTATTCTCCCCCAAATGTAGAAATTTTTAACTGACTTCTTGATCCAGTTGTCTGTGCTGAGTTTGCATGATACCGTAAGCTGGCTATCTTGTGGTTCTCCTTACCACAGTTTCTGCGCATTGCTGTCACCAAGCTACGTTTAACTGTCAGTTGATTTTTCATAACCCGTATGTACTACAATTTTTTCGATCGTTTATTCTCTGTTCCCATAGTCATTTTGTCTATTCGTTTATCTCGAATTGAACACCACTTGCATTTGATCGCAGCGTTCGTATTCAGGTAGACTTTCCAACCACCAGTCTTCTGGAAATAAGCACTAGACTTGTGTTTCGCTCTCATTAGAGCTCATCAATAGTGCATTTCTTCGCCACAGCCGCGATTTGTATTCCCATCACGCCTTCATGAGGCCACCGCGTTGATTGGAGTTAATAGGGCAGTTACTGTGTCTCGTCCGGAGACATTCGGAAGACCCGATCATTGCTCACAAACGAAAGTGGTTGAGCGTTCACATTTGATAATTCGGCCGTGCTTAATGTGAGGTGAATGGCGCAGTGGTCAACACGCTCGTCTCACCAAAGCGTGACCGGGGTTCACATTCCGGCCGTGGCAACGATATGCACTACTGACGAGCTCTGATGAGAGCGAAACTCGAGTCCAGTGCTTCTTTTCGAAAGACACTGGCTGGTTGGAAAGTCTACTTGAATGCGGAGTCTGCGGTCAAATGTAAGTGATGTTCAACTTGAATTTGATCAAATTCCCGTCTACTCATCAGTATTCGTTTCTCGTCTGTTTCCACCTGCTTATGATTCATAAGCACATTTTTCACTTTCACATTGACTATCAGCTGCCTCTGCCTGGTGTACGTCTTACAGTACCCAAACTAAGCTGATCTCAACTAACTCTCCAATGCGAACAAAACGTTACAATAGAGGCTGACAGCGCGTGGAAGCGCACAGTTATAAGCTTCTCAGTCAAATCAGATCAGTCAATGGTACCTGTGTCCCAGTCTACCCGTCAATACGCAGATGTGACTGATCATAGAACATCGGCACTCTTATAGACAGCCGACGGTCTTGATCTTCTCACATCTAAAGGTTGCTTTCGATTCTTTTGCTCGTAAAGTTCTCTGGAACCGCCTTCTTGGCGAGGTAGTACCAGGGGAATTCGTGGGTCTGCTGAAATCACTGTACGCTCACTCTGCAAGCAGGGTGAGACATTATGGACAGCTTTTTGGGGCGTTCTTCGTTTCTAATGGTGTTCATCGATGGTGTCCGGTTTTCCCCCTCTTGCTGAATTTTGTCGCGGATGACGTTCTGGAGGGTGCGCCTGAGGAGTCCGGTGACAATGATGTTGAGCTTCTTCCTGGAGTATACGGATGACATTGTCTTACTTATCCCTTCTGCCGAAGACATGCAGACCATGCTAAACAGTATGAGTGACCCGGCTGACTTGTATGGGTTGCGTCTCGCGTAATCAAAGCACTGAGTGCTGTTCCAACTCTGAGGCATTTCCACTTCTACCTTCTTTATCGCAGACAATCCGCTTGATACCGTACTGTTCTATTTATTTCTTACTATCGGTGATGCGAATTCAGTGGAGGTAGCCATGGCCCTGGTTGCCTCCGTCAACCTGCATCATCTGTGGCATCGGAAAGACGTCCGGTTGTCGTTGAAAGAGGGGGTGTATAACGTTTGTGTGGTTTGTTCTCTGTGGTTGGGTACCATAACCTGTTTGCGCCGAGGATGCCAACCGAATTGCTGTGTTCGACCATGTTGACCTCCGCCACCTAGCTCAAATCAAGTGAGCTGGTCGTATGAGCAATGAGGCCGTTCGTCAGCATATTTCAAAAGGCTCCGTATACGCGATCACTTGGCCAGATCGCACAATCTGGGATGATCGAGTCGCCTACTCCGCATGACAGCCAAGCATTTACTGTAACATGCATCGTTTAATGAGTCCACAAATAGTCGGGTGAAACCGCGGGAAGTTCATGCAACAAGGTGGCGTCGAAATGTGATGGCTTTGGTTGATCCATGATTAAGTGGTCAGATATCATGATCGCCCAGATCGCTAGCTGGAGACGCTATCCTAGATAGCGGTCTGCCACAGGCAATGGCGGGCGTGCGCTCACACCATTTCCAGTTTTTCCACTTGGCCTTGCATTTGCTTTTCTCTTCCCGTGCATTTTTCTCTTGGTTTACTTCACATCATGTTTGCATTGAACGGCAGTTTCAGCTTCAGCCACTCCTAGTGCTGTCCGCCTGACAGGTTCTGTTAAGACTAGCCCTGAACGCAAAGTTTTCGGAAATATTGTCATTGTATTGTTTGATGCTCCAGCCGGCTGCAGTGGCATTGGTATCAAGGACGTCTTCTATTCGGACCTGGCCACTCCTTCAGTCAGCACGTCGTTCTGATATGATCTCTTCTAGTCGGATATATGAACGCCCAGGTCGGCCCCCTTGGTTAAGCCGAATCTCGTCCAGGTGGCAAGTTTGGGATAGCGCCACGTCACTCCGATAGTGGCGGGCGACTGTTATAGCTGCGCACTGTGCATAAGCTATGTTTAACCCACACTAGTTTTAGACTTCGTGCGCGTCATTGTTATAATCAACGTCCTCCTTCTGCGAATCAAACGTGATCCCAGATAGACCACAGTTGTTTGTTATGGGTGGCGGAGTTCCATTCCTGACTGTCGTTCTCATTGGAGCGTCTACTCAGATTCAGATCGTGCGTTAGTTCGCTGCTATTTTCTATTTACTTTTGCTGCGCAGCGACCCTACCGCTTACTGTTGAGAAACCAGCTGTGCCGTCGGTAAAGTGTAATTACCGAACTTCCCTGGGAAGCAGGTTGAATAGTCCCCACCCAGAAGATCCTAGTCACTGCTGGACCCAAGTCTCATAGGTTATTCATGAAACAGCTATGGTAACATGCGGCACAGAGGTAAGTGGTTTAAACAAACGTTTGTTTTCAGGTAAATCCCTTGAGTTATCAGATATCGGACGAAACATTCCTCCTGGCTGTTCATATAGCAAGTTTAGGAGAGGTACCCATAGGGAGCTGAAGCGTAGTTTGATCGCCGGTCGTGAGACTTGGTTGATGGAGAAAGTTGCGGAAATGGAAACCGCTTTTGCTTCAGAGAACATTGGCACACTTTTTAGGTTCGTCCATGCTACTGGTCTCAGACGACCGTCTGCCAGTGAGGCAGATAGCACACCAATAAATCCAGAGGGTTAGGGTGCTGGACAGAACACTGGGGTCAGTGTAGCTGCTGTGTTGTCTCCATAAACTTGTATTGTAACATCAGCAGATTTAGAACCATCCATTGAAACTGGAGTCCGCAGTTGCATTTCAAAGTTGTATTTCCAAAGAAGTTGAGGCGTTAATACATGTATTGATTCAATTGTTTCAATTTGTTTGGACGATGGAAACCATCCCTCTGTGCTGGGGTCATTCGATAATGGTTCCTGTGCCCAAGAAAATAGTTCGGGGCTGTTGTAAACAACAGGACTCCTTCCGACCTTGGTGATTACTGTTGTTCTGGCATCCAGTATACTTCGTCGACCCAGTGCAGCTGGGTAGTGTTTTTACAAGACTGCTGTGATTTCCCAAATTTGATGTTAGATAATGGAGTTACGGAGGTTGTTGACCGGTTTTTGTACTTGGAAAGCTGCATCAGCGGCGCCGGAGGTGTGAGGAGTAAAATAGAAGCGCGTACATCTAAGGCTAGTCTGGGACACCTCTGACAACAAATAGGCTTTTTCCTGAAATCCAACGGTGGTATATATATATATATATATATATATATATATATAGCAAAAGTGAGGGCAGTATTAGTTTACGGCAGCGAAACTTGGCCACTCAGGGCAGAAGACGCAAACCGTCTTCAGGTGTTTGATCACAGATGTCTGCGTTCGATCGCTGGCATCGGGTCGCACCAACAATTAAACAAGAAAGAGGTTAGGAAGCGGGGTTTTGGTAGTGATTGCCAAACGAGTTCTTTTGTTCGGTCTTTACAGTTGCACAAACTTAGATGGTTAGGTCATGTATTAAGGATGCCAGCTAGTCGTCTGCCTCATCAAGCACTCTACCTATGGTGTGGCCAACTGGCGTAGGGTGCGAGGTGGGCAGATGACCTGGCGTAAAGAAATGAAGGAGTTGTCCACTGTAGATCGGGTTCGTCTTGCGGGCTGAGGACCTCAAGACTCACATAGTGACTGGCTAAAGACGTTAGGTAAGATGATAGCTAATCGTACTCAGTGAGATCAGTGTTGTTGTTTATCCTAGTTGTCTGCAGAGTTGGTGCACTTAATGATACTGGGCAGTGAAAGCCACAAGGAAGCCGTCTTGCTGAGGACTGTTTCCATTCATAGCTCGGTCGTTTGTTTGCAGGGTGTAGGCACCTTGATATTGAATGTTCGGATGTAGACGTAGCTATTTTTAGTGGTTTCCCGTCCCAGTTGATCATTCGGTTGCTGTGTTGTAACGTTGGTTTCCGTTTTAGCCTCGATTAGGAACCTCAGGTCGCTCGACCGACCCTTTGACATAAAGTAGGCGACTAGTAACTACTGAGCTTCAGTCATTGTTTGCTTGCCTACCGGTTTGACGGTGGTTGGGGTCGGCTTTTTCGGAATGTACGTAACTGGATCCATTCTTTCGCCTGGTATTGAAAGATCCTATGGTGTCAACGCCATTTTGATGGACCACGGGCGTTCGATCGCGCACGGCTTTCGGACGGGCGGCTTTTAAAGACGTTAATCCGCGAGGCCATATCGTCTATACAAATGCACATCTCTACCAAAATTCCAAACTGTCGTCAACTTAAGAGGCCGAAGTGGACGGGGAATGAATATTCGTGATTGTTGTGCAAACTATTTGTGACCTAAATATTTCGCATACTAAGTCTGTTAGAGCTGCCAGTTCGTCAGTCATGTCGTAGTCATCCATGCCAGCCAATATTTATTGTACCGCCCACGACAAGTTAATCCATTAGCTGTTTCTTGAGAATTGCATCGTCTAATTTCCTCCAGTGCGTTTTGTGATATTTTTTCAGAAAGGTGTAGGAGAAATCACAGGGAATACATCGCAATAGATCCTAAGCCTGTACTACGGCAGTGAAGCGGAGGAACTGCACCACATATGCAAATTTTATTTCCTCAAGCATTGCTAGCTGTCAGAAAAACGGTCTCACTTTAGTGACACCACAGTCTAGGACTGCATACGTCATAATCACAGTCGTAACGCAGCGGTCTGCTTCGTTTTATAACCAGTATCTTCGGTGTTATTGGTTGTAAACTGCATCGAAAATTAAATAACAGAAAGCGCCTTCCAAAAATAGAAGGCCTAACCAGTCATGTCATGACCTAATCAACTAAATGGTAAGCAGTCAAGGGTGTGTTAGCACTAGAAAAACAAGCAGTTGCGAAATTATAATTACAATCAAACCAATTTGCTTATCGGTAAGGATGGAATGAGTCCGTTAGGTTGGAAAGTCATCGCACACAGGTTGAAGCCAGCGCCATAGGGTAAAATCAAACGACGTAGGATCTGACACGCAACGCTGGGCTTTGGAAGTTCGGTAAATACGCGATGCCAAAACAATCAGCCGGCAGATCATTGAAAAATGAGGACAGATGGTGCGTGGAAACCGCCGTTTGTTGTTGCAGTTATCTGCAAGGTCAAAAATGTGTGCTTCCAAACAAAAGTGCATATCACTGACGAGTAGTCGGGGATTTGATCAAATTCAGGTTGAACATCACTTACATTTGACCGCAGACTCCGCATTCAAGTAGACTTTCCAACCAGCCAGTGTCTTTCGAAAAGAAGCACTGACTCGAGTTTCGCTCTCATCAGAGCTCGTCAATAGTGCATATCGTTGCCACGGCCGGAATGTGAACCCCGGTCACGCTTTGGTGAGACGAGCGTGTCGACCACTGCGCCATTCACCTCACATTAGGCACGGCCGAATTATCAAATGTGAACGCTCAACCACTTTCGTTTGTGAGCAATGATCGGGTCTTCCGAATGTCTCCAGACGAGACACAGTAACTGTCCTGTCAACTCCGTCAATAATGTAGAAATATCGCCTTGCAGGTTTAATGAGTTCTGTGATCTCGACCTGTCTCGGATGTCCTAATCGCGAGGATATCGATTGGAGTTAACAGGACAGTTACTGTCTACTCTGGAAGCGATCGGGCAACCTGATCATTGCACACAAGCGAAAGTGGTTGAGCGTTCACATTTGATAACTCGGTGGTGCCTAATGTGAGGTGAATGGCGCAGTGGTCAACACGATTGTCTCACCAAAGCGTGACCGGGGTTCCCATTCCGGCGAGCTCTGATGAGAGCGAAACTCGAGTCCAGTGCTTCTTTCCGAAAGACACTGTCTGGCTGGAATGTCTCTCAGGGTGCGGAGTCTGTGATCAAATTTGAGTGTTGTTCAACTTGAAATGGTGTATTCAATGATATAAGGTCTCATAGAAACGTGTGCAAAAGTAAATTCTGAAAAAAAATCGCTTGATCGTAGACAATACATTGTTCTCACAGTTACTGCTCGATAAACCAACATCTGGTTTGATATAAATTTGATATTTGATGGTTGGGAACAGTGGTGGTGTTTTTTGTAGCTCGGGTTGATGGTTTTGGTATTGATATGTTCGCTGAGCTTGGCATTTAGGTTGCAAACGTTTCATCACCAGGCGAGGTGACATCATCAGTGCGTAAGTGTTTCAGCATATACGCTGAAACACTTACACACTGATGATGTCACCTCGCCTGGTGATGAAACGTTTGCAACCTAAATGCCAAGCTCGGCGAACATATCAATACCAAAATTTGATGTCGTGCATCAGTGATCGCCCGCTTGGGAAAGAATCATCAGGGCGTCCGTTTTCGTTCTAATTAGAGTTCACTGTTAGAGTGCACCATTACGGATCATTGGATTATCCGAACTGTCTGATCGCGAATGTTTTCGGAGAAGTTCGGTGAACCCCATCCACTTGTTCGACAACTTGTCAACAAGGCACGCGTTCAGTTTAACCGAGATTGGTTACTGGAAATGGACGACTTACTAAATAAACGTTTGCAGTTTGACACGCTATTCTCACAAACGCGAGGACTGGTGTGCAATTTCCGATCCGAACGAAGATACGCACTACTGATGGGCTGTAATAAGAGGGAAACTCGAGTCTAGTTTTTTGGGTGGGCTAGCAGTTAGGCTTATTTGAACACGAAGGCTTCCATTTAGTGCGGGTGGTGATCGGCTTGTACACTTCTTTTGATCCAACTGTCCTTGATGGTAGCCTGCCGCGCCAGACTGCATTCGAAGTCAAGTCGTCTTGTGTTGATTATCATTCATACGCGATGACGAGCATTTTTTGCTCACATGCCAAGTATTCTCAAAAGATGTGTCTATAACTATTTCAGGTCCTAACTAGACAACCTCTAATACACCGCGTCTTTTTATCCGTGTCAGTTTAGAATTAGGTTGTTCTCCAAAATATCTTAGGCTTTTGTTTCGCTCTTTCTAGAGTTTGCCAGTGTTGTACGTTCTGTTGTCATTCGGAATTTTGTACAATACGTTTCCCAGCATGCTGTCTGCCTTATCATCACACCTTACCGATTGGACGTGGCCATTAAGTCATCAGGATTCAAAGATGCAGCATTCTTATTAGTTACATTATCTACATATGTACTTGCCCATCGTTATACGGATTTTCTCAACTTAGCCAGTCAACAGCGTTGGAATTTGTATGTCGATGGTTATCAGTCACAAGATTGGGGGTTCGAAACTCACCCGCCCCTGTCTACGTCTAGGTGGCTTGACAGAACCCGGTCCACGTATTTTCTCATACGTGACAGCAAACGACTTGTAAAAGTGTAATACTGGACCTATCTCCGTTTATTCTTGTTATTTCGGTGCACTAGTCACTACCACCACATGAATTATACACAGGCACTCAGAAAGTCTCTTGTTGGAGAATCTGTATTGATCGATGATCTCAGGACATTACTTATCAATGCCGGTGCCGACCTCGATGCGTGATTCCAAAACTTTTCAGGTCATGTCGCCTGACATGTTTGATAAAAACGCACTCTCATATTAAATGAGTGAAGAACTGACAGGGTCGCTCAATCTTTGCTATACTTTATTTGGATTTCAACCTAGACGGCCCACCTCTTGCTAGAATTTGCAGAACCATAAAGCACTGGTCAGTATGATAGATGTCAATATTTGGCTGACTTATATGGATAAAGAAGCTAACGTGGATATAAGGTTGTTTCGAATAGACGTGTTGTAACCCAAAACTTCTTTCCAATATGCCTGCTCTTTGACAGAGATCTCAAAACCTCTCATTTTTCAGCCATTCTATAATGTGGGGGCTCAGCCTGTTTACATTTACTTTCTTTGTGATGTCGCGCGCTTCATGGGATTCATCTCAGTACGGTGTGCAGACCGCTCTAAACTTTGAATATTCTACCATAAAAGCCACAACTGGGATAAATGGATATGTTGTACGTGTGCACCAGTGGCGACAAATAGCCTTCAAGCGCTTCAATGTCTGCTACTGATTGTCATCTTTTCCTTTTAGTGCCTTGAAGGTCCGGCATTAATTACCATTTAGAGGCTTCTGGGTTGGCTTTTCAACGTGGTACCGCCGATATCGAACGCCAGCACCTATAAACACCAAAGTACAACTTCACAGTTAATGTGATCAAAGCGACCGTGGTATGATGAGTCTGTTGTTTAAAAATCTTTTCAACGAGTCATCTGACAAATCCTTGTAATTCGAATAGAATTATTGGAAGCGGTTAACTAGGTGCTGTTCAACAATGAACATTTCGTAACAACTGCTGCTATCCACCGTTTTGAAGTTCTCCATCATGTCAGTAACGTAGCTGAGCAGAAAGAGTTTTGAACAAACTCGTAGCACTATGAGAACTTACTACATTTGCTACCTCGCCTAACTCGAGGTATAACAGTCATTACTTTGAGAAAGTTAACATATTTTCCCAACACATCTCCCCACTCAAGACGATCTCGGTACAGACCTTTCAGTCAGTTCGTAGGCTCCTCGAACATCCGAAAAGATAACAAGTCCCGATCTCCTATACGGTTTTAGAATCTAACGGAGCGTCACGATATGGACGTGCAGTTGCAACTAATGCTGAATCCGGCCTGTTCTTGTTGGATTTGTTCCTTTTGTATGAGTCGGGCTGTAATGGATCATGGCTGCCACCTACCCTGATACAATCGTAACTAGATTTACTCCTCGAAGTGTTACACATAATTTGAACATCTCTACTTAATGGTTGGGGTCATTGGGACTGAGTCCTAGACAGCTGCGATAGTTTCCTCTTCCGGAATCCTAAATTGCAGGACAGTCAATCACTCGATCAACGCAATGAAAGAATTTCGTGTGATTCACGCATTTTGTTATTTTCCAAAGGACATCTATTGCTTGGCGTGTATTTTCAAGCAGCTGTAATAGGCTATGGATGCCATTTTCAGTCGTTGTAACATTATCCTTCTAACTACTGTTCCTCTTTTCAGTTGTTTGATTTGTCAATACCAAATGGATTTAGGCGCCATACTGGAGCAGTATTTCCGGCGTTCAACAATCGAAAACGAGGAAGCTAAACTCTGTCTCCTTGTTAGTCATCTTGACGCATCACATGAACCTATTTTGTGTGAACTCGTTGGACATGCTTTGTACCATGGACTTCATTCTCCCTCCAGCGTACCGGCTGAAATTGGCGAAGGCGCCACGGACTCAGTCAGTCAGCCTATACAATACTGCCTGCTGATAGCACTGCAAAAACCGGCCCGTTTCTATCAGAGGTTTTTGACACCAGTCGTTAGAGGCCACGAAAACAGCTGCAAACTATCTGTTGTTGATGTACCCGAATGGACCCAAGCATTTGTAGCAAAATCTTACACAGATGACTCATCTGGTTACTTGGGAACCTTCACAGAGAAGTTCGTTGAAGAACTTCTTCGGCACATCAGAAGTGAGGTACGCTTCGTTCACTTTCTGAGCGTTGATTCTTTTTCTATTCGTGGCATAGTCGTTCATTTATGGGGGCTGAGTTTCAACACCTGCACTGACATTTGTGTTTATGATCTCTTGTTTGAATGTTTATTTTTAAATTTCTCTTAACAAATAAACCACTAGATTTAACTACTGGTTGGTGACTTATATACGATGCGTCCGATGTACTGTAACTTTCAACAAGTAGTAGCTTGTGACCCTCATGCTGGAGATAAAGATTTATGGATTGACAAGAGTTTAAACTCAGGCGGCCGTTCGACCAGCTTGCATTGCATTGCACTTCGTTTCTTACACACTGGTAAATGCACCCACTATAGTCGGTGAGAGCATCCCACGACACTTATGACCTCAAGAGAATTCGAATGGACAGCTGCACACTTTGATTCAGGGGCAAGCCGTTGTGTCTCCGTTGCATTACGGGGGCTTCCGATGCATCATGAAACTATACAACTGATGATGATGAACAAACTGTCGTACTGTTGTCTACTCGGCTGGTCTTGAGCCAGCAGTCGATAACATCATTGCCGCTTGAGCACACTTTGGTCCCAGCATGAATGACGGCGAACTGCGACCCTCCACTGGTGTTTGGTCCAACGGAGAGCACGACAATCACGGTGACTGTCCTCACTGAGTGCAAAATTCAGGCAAACTTTTGGCTCGCTGGTGAACGTCTCACACTGGAGAGTTGTTCCGGCTCATTTTACGTCCACATAAATTACGCTGGCTTGGACGAGTTTCTTGATATTGTACATTCTGGAAGACGGTGTCAAAATTTTTATCCCGCGGCAAATTCAAAAGCTTAAAATGAATAGAACAGGGACAAAATTAGGAAATCGATTTGTTCTGCGCCCTTCACATTGTTCACAGCGGGCGGTCCCGCTAAGTTGATTTAAATCCGGTGTGGTATAGTGAACAGGACACTAAGATATATCTTGGTCGACCTCCTTGGACGGTAATCCGATATCAGGAACGTGACCACCTGAATCATCTGTAAAACTCCCGTCATTTTCGAAAAGGAGCAATCAGGTCGTTGCCGCCGCTTATCCGTGATTCGGGCTAATGATGCACTGAATCTCTGGCAAATCTAGGCAACTGTCGCTAATCCAAAGACAAACCCAAACGGTTATGATACCGATATGGACGATTTGTTTATCATGCTGGTTAATCCCCTCAGCGTCACCAGTTTCACGAACCTGGTGCACGTCCAAATATAGGCCAGAGTGGCTTACGCCAACATCCGCAGATGTCGACTCAGCTACCCTCTGTCCGCTCAAAATCAATGCTGAGTGCATCGGCATGGGTAAAAAGCACGGTGCAGTGCGATGCCTGTCGAACGGTTGCTTTGATTCAATTCATTTCTTTTGATGTATTGGGTTTGTTGTTGGTCACTTGGAGTTGTAGACATATTTCTGTATATCCTCTCGAATCTAGTCTTTTGATTGATTACATTGTTTGGTTCTTACTAGATTGATTGATGATGTGAGGGTGTCCAGTTGGCTGTTCGGACGGCTTGAATCTGTATATTTTACGAGATTTTGTTTCCCAGCTGAGCCCCGACAATTTTTTTTTGCGCTGGGTTACAGGTCGATCGGTTTTGCGAAACCATGAAAAAAACACCCGGAGTTGCTATCGTCGTTTTGGACAATCTGACTGGGCTCGCGGATTTAGGTTTCAGCCCCCGCCAGTTAGAACGTCTTTTGACCGGATTACGACGCGCAGTGGGTGGGAATCTGCGAATTTTCGTCGGGTGTCACATTGGACGCGCATTTGAGGACGCCACTGCATCTGAACTGGAACCTGCGTTTCTCCACTACCTATCATTATGTCGGTCACGAGCATCGCTGGTACTTGACGTAAGGCCGCTAGCGACGGGATACACAACGTCGTTAGATGGTGAGGTAAATTTTCGGAGGGCACAGCTGCTAATCCTTTAAATCTTACTGTAAAACGTTATCTCAAAGCATTATGCTGTAAGCAACCTTTAACACAGGTTAAACACCGCTCAGTTAATCGCAGCCTCCAAAGCCACACTCCTCCGCCAATGTCTCCCTAAAGCTGTTCAGCAGTGTACATCTCTGCCGTGATCAAGATTTTTATTCTATATACACTCATGAGACGACCGTGTTAACCACAACGCTCTTAAATTCACATTAGGCACGGACGTATCACGACGGTCAAACGCTTATCCGTCAGGCTATGAGCAGTGTTTACGCTGCCCGATCGCGTCGATGGAACTACTATCCATTTGTCTCCGCGGTTAGGACTTCTCACGGCGGTATTTGTGAAAATCACTGGACTTGCGTAATCATGCTTCGATTAGCTAAATAGTAATGGTTGATGTAAGATCGTACATCACTCCCAGTCGTTCGGAACTTTCGCATTTACAGAGATTTTTAGACGGCCCCTTTCAAAAAGAACCACGCCAACTGCTCATGTCCAGATCACGATCGGGATTTGAACCTCAGTCACATTCTCAGACTTTTCCAGAAAAGTTCACGCAGTTGTACGAGCTGCTACCAGCTCCCATAGTTTTTATCGATTACGACGAAATTTATTTAAAGCTTACCAAGGGGTTAGCGATTGGGAACATCAACTGCTCTCCCTACATGAAAGACCACAGTGTTCGCTCTTGTCCGTACTCGCAAAAGTCCGAGGTGTTCGCTAAACCACGCAATGGAATCGGTCATTGTTTCTGACGCTATGATGATAACCTGATTTCTTATGCGGACTAGTTCTGCTCTAATGTGGGTGGTTGTTTTGGTGTTCATATCCCCTGCAGATTACTGTTCAAGAAATCACGAACGGAATAATTCCACAGTCAAAAACAACACGGACGTTCCACTATAAACGCGATGGACGCCGCGTGCTGTGTTATACGCCGGGTACCTCGAAGCTGATCACGTGATTCGTGTAATGTTTTTCATTTTGTTCGATACCTCGACCGTCGTTTCGCAAATTATTGTGCTTTTGATTACAGATCACGTTGCTTTGCAAACACCAATGGCAAACTAGGAGCATATCAAAGTGCGTTGGTACTTGCATTTTTAAAACTGTAAACTGAGCAACTAAAGCCCACAAATAACTTTGTAATATACATTCCATAATCTCATGTTCAGTCATTCATTGAAAGATGAAGTAAAAAGAACACTGTACAGAAGAACATGGTGCAGAATCAACTTCAATGACCTTGTTTTATTGTCAATTAGCTGTCAACTTATTTCGGTCTGTAAGAGTTATGTATCCGTATCTCTTAGCGTTATCCACGAGGCGCATTCCAAGGATAGAAGACTTCAGATGGGGCTGCTGATCATGCTTTCTGAGCGGCCGTAAGGAGGGCGCCAGTGATGATCGACCTTCACCAGTACAAATGAGGACAATAAGGCTGTGCTCTGGCAAGCCAAGATATAGTTTGCGACACAGCTTGACAACTTTTCGGTTACATTCCTAAAAAACAGAAACACCTCGATTTGTTAACTATTTAGTGTTAAATCGATTTGCACGATGACAAGCAATATGTAGACAGGTTTGAAGAGCAACTTCTCAGGAAAAATAACCAGAATTGGGAAAGTGGAGCAGACAACCGAATAATAATGTGTACGTCCTTAAACTGCAGAGCGATGAAAGGTCATTCACGGAGGTCGGCTGCAAACTAAGATTTACAAGACAAAGCCACGAACAAACAATGGTGGTACTGACAGAATGAGGTAAGTCCGTCACTGGTTATGGGAACCCTGGCTCGACACTTGCATTCCGATAAGGATTAACGTAACTAACCCAGAATAGATTAGCATTTGAATCGGTCCTGGCTGAAATGGCGCACAGCCTAATTAAACGTTCATTGACAGCTAAAGGATCTCGGTTCGTACTGTCGGTTATGGGCCCGTTGCTCCAAGAATTGTGTTTCTTCAACATAGTTGTTCGAGAATTCTTATGCTCACAGGTCATTGACAAGTTAGCGCACGCGTACCAGAACAAGGCCCTTGGCCTAAGCATCGGAGAATTTTCTAAGGCACAAGTGATTGTAATGTTGAGACAAAGTTTTGTTGGGTATCTGGAATGCACACCCTATATATGTGCTAGTTTGGTCATTTGGTATTATTATCGGATCCAATGATTGCTACTGCAGAGCGTTCACTCGTTTGGATGAATCGAAAAAATGCTTGAAGCGCTGACGAAATAAAATCAAGTTTATCAGATCCTGATAAGGATGTCAAACTTGGGAGCTTTTGTAGATGGTTTCGTGACTACCGCATTGGATTCGCGTCATGCAAGGACAATCATGATTGCTTGTTGGTGCTGCATAAAAAAATGTAGACGTGCCTATTCTTTTTCAACAAGAAAGATCAGCGTGCAAAAGCAACGTACCGTTTCGTCCCACGTGGTGGAGCAATTTGCGTTTACAATAATGAAACGCTTTTCTACAGCCAGGCCAACAAGTCTTTTGACAAACTTGGAGGATAATTGGTTGGTGTTAGCTGAGGATGCACAGTCCGTTGGATCCGACTGACTGTCACCGATAGCTGTACTGTCCTCGTTAACGAGAAATTCGCTAGCGATTGGTCCATCCGGCTTTGTACTTGCTTTTTTCAAGTTCGACGTAGTACCGACATCATTTTGCTGGTCCAAAATGGGCCATGAGGCATATGATATCTCCGAATGGTGGAGTAACCGATCAACAAAATGAATTGGGGGACCTAGCATGCTATAGTTGGAACGCAGTTCTGCCACCTTTTGTCGAAAAGCGGGATGCACACGATCTGCCGCGAGTCCGTGGGGAATTTCGGTCGATTCAGTACGTCGCTCTTCATTGATTTCAGTGGGATCAGCGTTCGTGTTTTGTTGCATTTTGGCGAACTATAGAGAAAGGGACATTTTTACCAGATGCGCTCAAAACAATGAACTCTAAGGGGAGGTTAAAAACGTTGGAGGGAAGAAACAAATCAAAAATGCGGAACTGTACTTTATCCTGCAAACGCCGACATGGTGTCTACATTTCTTACCACGTTTCATGCACATGGCTCTGCAGTTGAGTCGCACACAGGTGTGTTCTGGTTCCATTTTCCTTAAAAACGTTGCGATTACGAGAAACGCTTATGCAGATTTACGTCGACTCTACACACTCTGTATTGACTTCCGTTTACCCCAGTGAATGAAGCAAACACTTCACTTGATTGATCTGTGGATTAGCAACTGGAGATGTGTGCCTTCTGTGCACCAGGTACCATACAAGCTCACGCGATGTCAGTCTAATCAGATCCAAACAACCACTGGGGTGTTTGCACTGTTAAATCCTGTTGTACTGATTTGTGATTGGCTGAATGTCCGGGGCATCCCAGTGCGACCGTCCGTTAGTTAGAGCACGGGCGATCAAAAGGTCGAATCATTCTACAGGTGTCAGTTAGAAACAGCATAATGGCAACCGTGCGAGTGGTTCGAGTTAGCCGGTATTTTTCCCATCCTCCTTTAGATTAACCGTTCCTGGTTGCACTTGAGTAGCCTGACAACACTGACCTTACATGTGAATCAACACATCGCATAGCGGCAGATGTCGCAGCATGAGTACGCTTTTTTGTACCACGAGTTGAAAACTTTTTATCGTGGATTAAAATGCCGTTAATTATGGAAAAAAGATTGCAACTTGACGAAATCGGTTACCAAATAGATCCAGACGAGATATCGTATGTAGCTAGGATCGAGAGTGCAGTTAGTTGTGTAGCTCGCATACTCATAGACAACATCCAACAAGCAAGGATTTAATAGCCACCAAGAAAAAACTAGAAGTTTTGTGCAACTTGATGATTTGTTCAGCTATACTGTAAGGAAACAGCGGGAGACAAACCACGCGTGTAGATGGATGGGACCTGACAAACCAGTCTTCAGATTGATGAATGCACTAACGGTGCATTTAAATTGCGGAAAGACAGTTCACTCTGACCCGTTAATTCGAGCACTCTGTCCGGCTTCTCGCATGAGTTTATGCATTTGATGACGAGTCTGTTTTGTGTTTTTCTTCTCCAATCCGGCCAATGATAGCATACTTGATTCACTAGTTTGACTACATTGTGTTCGTATCATTTGACGCTGTGCACCGTCTTGTTCACTATTTTGAATGCTCGTTTTCATCCATGATTGGATTTAACTTATATTATTTACTGTACACTCATCACCAATTGACCAAGACGGCCTTTTGACCTTGATGAACCTCAAATAAATAAATTCCAGTAGAACGTGTGCCGTTGTACGCCTAGCAGTTACTTCCATTAGGTCACACAAGGTAGACACTGCCAAGCTACCCATACCAACGCGGGGCCAAGAAGCTCTCCCCAGGAGGTAAACGTGCTGTACTTACTCTCAGGTTGAACGCTGTTCGCATGAGTCAGTACCCGTGTTCCGCATGTATGCCAAATCGCGATATCACTGAGTTTTCAACCACATCCTCCGCCATTCGTGTGATAGTAGCTGAGACAAACAAGCGGGCAACTTAGTTGTATGTACTCTCCAAGAACTAACTAATACAGTTATTGTTAGCCAAGAACACGTTTGGCACAAGGACTGCTCATTAAGAAGACGGACACGGGGAATATGTGCTTAAATACCACCTCGAACACGAACATTCATTTGCCCATAACAGTAATCCCGGGGTGTCACAGTTGCCAGTGCTACATTCATGTGTGGAAAACATCATCTCTTACCAGAGGGCGCCCGAAAATTACTTCTAGTGTTTTTCTCTGTTTCTTCAACACCCAGCTACGTGCCTCCGCCTGACTGCTCATGATTAATCTAAAGTGATCGTTCACCCTTACTAAACTCCTTTTGCAAAAATTGTTCCAGCTGTATAAACAATCGCCTAAGGTCCCTTCATTCTCTTAATGGCCTTGGTGACATTGACATGACTGGTGCACATTCTCTTCTCGTCATGGTGTCATAGTATTTACACAGCTGGCTTTCGTAGACCCGATGGTGGTGTTTCTCATTTTGCAACGATTATACCAGGCCGACATTCAGCTACACATTTTTCAAGTTCCGCTTTTGCCGCCAGTCACTCTGATTATGTGGCTGTTTCTTTCTGTTAATCCGTTTGATTGAGGGTAGTATGGTATTTTGTGAACTTTTCTAATTCCTACGCACCCTGAGCAGTTCCACAACTCCATACTATCGAAGTAGGGGCCTCGGTCGGTCAATATGCTTCGTGGTATCCCATGATCTGCACTGAGATGTTTCATAACAACCCTGCGTATAGTGTTTTTGAGTTGATCAGGTATAGCGGCTGCTTTGCTCCATCGTGTCGACGCTCTTCTGGTTTCCATAAGTGGTCACTGGAAAAGAGCCCGTTATATCTACCGACTGTAATTCCCCAATTTTACCAACCGGGATATTGATTCGAGTGGTTTGTCTGTCAACAGTTGACATTGTTGACACGCCAGTACATAACTGCTGACATCATCATTTATTCTCGACCAGCGTTTCGTAAGCTTGGTGACATCCCGTATGAGCTAGCTGATGACATTACTTCGTAAGTGTTGCTCTCGACTCTGCCGGTATTATCGGTGCGCTTATTCCCTCCCGCAGTTGCGTTAAAACTCCAGCACTCTGAAAGCCTTCACCTTCTGATTTCCGTCATCTTTTGACGGTTTTCCCCCATAGAAGTTGGCCGGTCACCTCCCCGATCGCTGAATCCGTCCTCTGCGTTGCTTATAACTTTCCGGAGTCGTTCTCCAGGCCAATACTGCCAACTCCGATTGAGTCTTTGTGAACCCCATCCATGTGTTGCGCTCGGGAGAGTAAGTCAGAAACACCGCTCTTTTCCAGCTACATTGTGAATTGTGAAATGAGACTCCTGTGGTCGTAACGCTCAACTAGCCAGCTTTCCTCGGGGGTCCTTCGCTGGTTTAATTCTCTCTAACAGTTTGTAGTCGTTCTCCACATGGGAAAGTCGGCCAAGCTAGTATATCTTCCATTTTTCCAAGGCTCACACGGTCGCCAGACGCCTTTTCTGTCGCTGAATAGTTTCGTTCAGCAGGAGTCAGCATCCGACTGGCGTATCCCACAATACCATCTTCCTGCTTCAGCATAGCTCCGATTCCTATATCCTTTGCATGCGTTGCGGCAACGAAGCTCTGTCCGTTCATCGGTAATTTCCAGATCAGTTGTCCCCCTTCATCTACTGTTGGATTTTGATGACCATTTGATTGGCTATTCTTAACTAGTGAATCTGGTCACTCTTCAGGATCTCGAATGATGGACTTGCAAGGTCGCCGAAGTCTTTAATGAACGGCATGTAAAGGGCAACGGAATCAAAGAAATATCATAGCATCCTTTCTGATGTTGGCAACGAAACAAATTCAATCGTCACCATTTTCTTGGGCAGTGACTGGACCTCGTCATGGTCAATCGTGTAAGCGAGTATCATCGCTGTTGGTTTCGCTGGTTGTGACTCTCGATTATTGGTCCATAGGCTGGCTTGTTCAACCTTCTGCAATAGAACTGAACTGGTCATTGGCACCGTAGATGATATCGTTTTCCTAGACAACAGTACTGGGTAATCCGTCAAGCACCCTGGACATTAGTCTAAACGTAAAAGGGGTACTCGACAGTCCGAAAGTCACACGTTTTAACTGACAGTTTTTTTTATGGATCCCACTGCTTGGTAGGAACTTCCCAACATCCAAACTACGAGTCCACCAGAGTGGACATTCTGGAGTTCTGTAACTTATCCATAACCTACCATCGCTGGGGTGTAATCGCGTTGACCCGTTTGAAGTCGATAGAAAGTCGAAATTTTCATGTGTGCTTCCTTATTAACAAGATGGAGGAATTGAACGATCTATCCGTCTCTTCGATGATTTCTTCCTTCAATATGTCTTTCACTTGCCTTCTAATTTCCGGCTGCAGGTGTATAGGAATTCTTTGATGACCGAATGGCTGGAATCGCTTCGGCTCGATGGAGATTTCATTTGCAGTCAAAATAACCGTAAAGATCCTGACCCGTAGCGAAAAATTATCGGAATTTGTGTACTATTTCATTCAGCAGCCGTGGCCTAGTATCTCTAGGTGCGTTCGTTTCAACTTATCCAAGTTATGGTTTGTGCTTCCTCAGCAGTGGAATCACACCAAATTTCGTTACGGGTTTTTCATGTGTCAAAGCTTCAGCACGGTCACGAACATCTCCCAGCGTAATTTGACGAGCGTTGACAGAAATGACCGGAAACTGTTAGATCACATGATAACGAATTCGGACATCATATTCTGCTAGGCCACTAACTTTGAACGTAAATCCACCCACTGTCCAAGCGGCTATTGCGTGCGGCTGAAGGATATTACCTAGTCATAACCGAATCAATAAAATTGTCGCCCTGTCAATCAAACAGCACCCCCAGCTACTAATGATTCCTATCTTAGCCTGAGGTGTAGTCTTGTCTGTCGCACTAACTATCAGGCTTCACTCTCCAAACAAAAAATAGACAGCGAAGTGTTCATCCAAGTACCGCTTTTTCTTGCTCGGCAGGCGAGAACGCGAATGGTGAAATGAAAGTTCAATCGGCACAGAGAGTATATGCCTCAAAATCAACTCGAACAGAAACACATTTGCACATAACAGTAACGTCAAGGCTACGTTCACATGCGTAAAATATCATTATTTTGATGGAGTGTACTCCAATGCTTCCTCCATTTTCTCCTGGCTACTTCAACGCCTAAAAACGCATCTCCGAGTAATTACTCATGCATAGTATAGTTCATCCCCACGACAATATGGAGCCGTGAACGTGCGAAGGTTGGAGATCTAGACAGTGAAAAATACCGGTAGGGAGGATCGATTGGTCCTGAAGATTGCGATATATAAACCATTTACCTCCGGAATGATTTATGATTATGTGCCATTTATTTCCTACAAGGAACTTTCTCAAGACAGGGATTCTTGGACCTACACGTGTGTGGTCAAGGTATTTAAAACTTGAATCTGTAACCACAACCCAGCTAATGGTGCGATGTCTGATAGCTCTGTATTTTCATTCAACTACAGAACTGGCAGTCGAGTAACGTAGTGCAGAAGTAACGGTATAAAAAAGTAGAAGATGTAGCGAGACCGAGAATCGCATCAAATTGTTCAAAGGCAGAAACAATGGCAAGTTACCTTAGAGTACTTTTC
Organism: Paragonimus westermani; assembly: GCA_008508345.1. Classification (NCBI taxonomy): domain Eukaryota; kingdom Metazoa; phylum Platyhelminthes; class Trematoda; order Plagiorchiida; family Troglotrematidae; genus Paragonimus; species Paragonimus westermani. The sequence continues at coordinate 53,597 of QNGE01003203.1, forward strand.
AAACAAAGGGGCGTTGTAATTCTCCGGGAATCGCCAGGACGTGGTCACATCGCCAAAAGATAGATCTATACAATAAAATTGGAAAGATTATCGCTACATAACTAGGCACATCATCGAATTGGTAAGCAATCGGTTTAGTATCACACGGTACCCAATTCGCGCTTGGTCACCGTTGGTGACGAACGTTCTCATGATGAAGTGGCAGACGAACAACCAGTAGCATACCAGATAACAGCGGGGTGATTGACAACTACCGTTCAGAAAACAAACAATTTGATATCAATACGTTAACAAGTAATGGTGTCTTCCTTGAAGACTTTCAGGAAGCACAGGAATTCTGCTACCCATCAATCAACAGTTAACAATTAATCATTGAGGAAGTAATAAACTGACGCTATGCATGCTGTAAAGATTTGTATGACATACACTGCATTTACCGCATACTTCAATTTTAGTGGTCATCCTCTTGCGAAATTACCCTCATTGTGGTAATGAGGCCGTTAATAATGGAGTTTCCACTCATGATGTGCCGACTGTTAGCATTAATCCAAACAGACCCATTGTGAACACCGTACATGGCGTTAACGGATTACACAAGTGGTAGGATCACAACTTATTCCAACGATGATACTTACCTTCTACGTGGATTGTTCCATGCCGGTGAACTAGCTAAGGACCTAGATTATCGCACTTGTACAACTCAATATAAAACAAGTGAAGATGAGTCGATAGCAAGGCAAAAGCTAAAGCACCTACACTGTTCTCTCCTACAGTAGTTGCTCCCACAAGACAAACGCAACTCTAGTTCTAACCTCTTACTTACTACTGAATCTCCTCAAAACCGAACATCCCGTAATGTTGTGTGAACGTTCCAGACAATAGAACGACCGGTTGCGTGGCTGAAATGGTCACCACAACCTTTTCAACACGATAGGCCTTTCCTTCTTCGCCGCGCCTACACAGAGCTCGACCATGAAAAGCTGACTGCACAGGGGTGTTCTGAATGCCACAGAATAAAAAAGTGTTCGATCGGGATGTAATGTCACAGCTGGAAAGTTCATAGCATTAATTATGAGAAGCAGCCTAATTTGGTCCAACACCATCCTTCTGCAGCCTGCAGTAGATTGTCTTGTAATCGACGGACACAGAAGACGGGAGAAATATTCTGCGCGTGGCTCTAGAAACTAGAAAACTAAACCCCAAGGGGATAGTGGGAAAGCCGTTTTTTTCTTGAACAATCGTTCACCTTACTCCTGCACTTGCCCAAGCAACATAAAAGTATTATACCTGTCTCCGGATGCAATTGTGAAACTGAGACTGGATAAATGACATCCAGTGTATGGAGGATATCGATACACTTACTGATGATACTGATAAGAAGTGGCGAAGGATTGAAACGGAGCCTGAAGATTTTGTCTGAGGATGTCTTGAAACCTGCACAACTATCATCATAATTCACGAAATAAATGAATATGGGGATTACTCCGGAGGATAACTATATAGACGAAGTTAGTAATGAATCAACGTGAACAGTCCAAGGATTAAGGCATTTGATACGTCCATAAAAACAACATAATAGTCATTTGTATGTCAAAAATCGCGAGAGACTGACTTAATAAGGTGTAAACACTGCATTGACAAAATAATGACGCGACTGAGCAACACAAAACCAGAACATTAGAGCAATGACCAAAGATCAACGATTGATAACCAGTCATATCTGTAGTCAAAGATCAATTATGGATGACTAATCTCGTGGAAGTTCGAACATAAGGAGAAATGATCAGACCGGTGGGAAGCCAAAAGCCAGCAACCCTTCAGATTCAGGTCAAAACGTGGTCCCATCATCGTATATACGGACAAGCCATCAACCTCTACTGAACTCAACATTCGTACCCGTACACACTATACCTTTTTACATATGTTTCCATTCTGGGCACAATATTTTCCATTACATGCTAAAGCAAATCACTTTGTTGCATTAGAATCTCTATCTTAGGAACTGGGACGTGACGGCAAGAACGCGACTGGCTCAATTAACCGTAAGGGACGATCAATTTTGGTTACTTCGACAGAAGAAGTGGTTTGGGTTATTCGAGGAGTGTCAGCGGATTTGCTCAATGAGAACGGGGTTAGCAGTCAAAGTGGAGCACAGATAATCCGACCCTGTTCCCTCCCACTAATTCATCAATCAGCGGACCGTATTGGTTCTTTTGACAGGTAAAGGGTTGCGATAGGAATGAGGTCTAGGGTCGTGAAAGACTTCGAGCTGTAAAGTGAGAGTGAACGAGTTTGTGAGAACATTTTCATTAGTTCACTCGTAGACATGGCTGGCGGACGCAAGTGCACTCCCATCAGTCCCGAAACACGCAGGTGTATTATCGAAGTATTCGAAAGAGACGATGACTGACGCACGGTTGCCCTTCTGAACGGAGTCAAGTGCAATACCGCTTACGAGTGGCTTCATGTGGATTGCATCAGTTATGAAGCTCAGCCTCGCAAAGGACATAGAAGCAAAAATCAGACATCGATATGTTGTTGGAGTCGGTTTTCGTAGACCCAACGATTACACTGCAATTTTTGAGATTGTGCGTCAAGGCTGAGTTTGAGAAGGAGTTATCGACCACCACCACTATTCGATACTTAGATGGCCGGTGCATAACTGTCAAGAAATTGTGCCAATTGTCCGTTGACATAAACTCAAATGAGAATTTGGAGTTACGGCTACCGTTTGCATATCGACTGATAGAGTGTTATGCAAATGCAAAGACTATTTGCTGGATAGATGATATAAACTTCAGTTTTTTTCTATATGAGGTCAATGGGACGTTCATTAAAAGGAACGACAACATGCTTCTCTGTAACAAAGCCTTAATCTTCGTCTGATTGGAGCTAAGACACCAAGCTTTATAGTAGGCTATACGACAAAGCGGGGGGCACACAACAACGATTGCAAGGGCTGGCTGAGAACTCTGTTAGGTCAAATGAAGAACAGTACACCCATTTCAGACATTGTGCTGATGTGCGACAACGCACCGTGTCACACGGATTTGGAAATTGTGTTTGCTGAGGAGTTATATGATAGAGGACAAATCTTACGACCGGCACTCTATTCACCAATGTTGAATCCAACTGGAAATGTCTGGGGCATGGTGAAAGCAAGAGTCATGACGAACGATGGTGTATGCAGGTGATGAACGACGAAACGATGGGGGTCACAATCGTAAATCCACACCTTCTCAGTGAACGAAGAATGCTCTGTTCAAAG
>QNGE01003203.1:58029-90485 GCA_008508345.1 Paragonimus westermani
TGATGATGATGATGATGATGATGATGATGATGATGATGATGATGATGATGATGATGATGAAGATGAGTCGATAGCAAGGCAAAAGCTAAAGCACATACACTGTTCTCTCCTACAGTAGTTGTTCTCACAAGACAAACGCAACTCTAGTTCTAACGTCTTACTTACTACTGAATCTCTTCAAAACCGAACATCTCGTAATGTTGTGTGAGCGTTCCAGACACAATAGAACGACAGGTTGCGTGGCTGAAATGGTCAACACAACCTTTTCAACACGGTAGGCCTTTCCTTCTTCGCCACGCCTACACAGAGCTCGACCATGAGAAGCTGACTGCACAGGGGTGTTCTGAATGCCACAGAACAAAAAAGTGTTCGATCGGGATGTAATGCCACAGCTGGAAAGTTCATAGCATTAATTATGAGAAGCAGCCTAATTTGGTCCAACACCATCCTTCTGCAGCCTGGAGTAGATTGTCTTGTAATCGACGGACACAGAAGACGAGAGAAATATTCTGCGCGTGGCTCTAGAAACTAGAAAACTAGACCCCAAGGGGATTGTGGGAAAGCCGTCTTTTTCTTGAACAATCGTTCACCTTACTCCTGCACTTGCCCAAGCAACATAAAAGTATTATACCTGTCTCCAGATGCAATTGTGAAACTGAGACTGGATAAATGACATCCAGTGTACGGAGGATATCGATACACTTACTGATGATACTGATAAGAAGTGGCGAAGGATTGAAACGGAGCCTGAAGATTTTGTCTGAGGATGTCTTGAAACCAGCACAACTGTCATCATAATTCGCGAAATAAATGAATATGGGGATTACTCCGGAGGATAACTATATAGACGAAGTTAGTAATGAATCAACGTGAACAGTCCAAGGATTAAGGCATTTGATACGTCCATAAAAAACAACATAATAGTCATTTGTATGTCAAAAATCGCGAGAGACTGACTTAATAAGGTGTAAACACTGCATTGACAAAATACTGACGCGACTGAGCAACACAAAACCAGAACATTAGAGCAATGACTAAAGATCAACGATTGATAGCCAGTCATATCTGTAGTCAAAGATCAATTATGGATGACTAATCTCGTGGAAGTTCGAATATAAGGAGAAATGATCAGACCGGTGGGAAGCCAAAAGCCAGCAACCCTTCAGATTCAGGTCAAAACGTGGTCCCATCATCGTATATACGGACCAAGCCATCAACCTCTACTGAACTCAACATTCGTACCCGTACACACTATACCTTTTTACATATGTTTCCATTCTGGGCACAATATTTTCCATTACATGCTAAAGCAAATCACTTTGTTGCATTAGAATCTCTATCTTAGGAACTTGGACGTGACGGCAAGAACGCGACTGGCTCAATTAACCGTAAGGGACGATCAATTTTGGTTACTTCGATAGAAGAAGTGGTTTGGGTTATTCGAGGAGTGTCAACGGATTTGCTCAATGAGAACGGGGTTAGCAGTCAAAGTGGAGCACAGATAATCCGACCCTGTTCCCTCCCACTAATTCATCAATCAGCGGACCGTATTGGTTCTTTTGACAGGTAAAGGGTTGCGATAGGAATGAGGTCTAGGGTCGTGAAAGACTTCGAGCTGTAAAGTGAGAGTGAACGAGTTTGTGAGAACATTTTCATTAGTTCACTCGTAGACATGGCTGGCGGACGCAAGTGCACTCCCATCAGTCCCGAAACACGCAGGTGTATTATCGAAGTATTCGAAAGAGACGATGACTGACGCACGGTTGCCCTTCTGAACGGAGTCAAGTGCAATACCGCTTACGAGTGGCTTCATGTGGATTGCATCAGTTATGAAGCTCAGCCTCGCAAAGGACATAGAAGCAAAAATCAGACATCGATATGTTGTTGGAGTCGGTTTTCGTAGACCCAACGATTACACTGCAATTTTTGAGATTGTGCGTCAAGGCTGAGTTTGAGAAGGAGTTATCGACCACCACCACTATTCGATACTTAGATGGCCGGTGCATAACTGTCAAGAAATTGTGCCAATTGTCCGTTGACATAAACTCAAATGAGAATTTGGAGTTACGGCTACCGTTTGCATATCGACTGATAGAGTGTTATGCAAATGCAAAGACTATTTGCTGGATAGATGATATAAACTTCAGTTTTTTTCTATATGAGGTCAATGGGACGTTCATTAAAAGGAACGACAACATGCTTCTCTGTAACAAAGCCTTAATCTTCGTCTGATTGGAGCTAAGACACCAAGCTTTATAGTAGGCTATACGACAAAGCGGGGGGCACACAACAACGATTGCAAGGGCTGGCTGAGAACTCTGTTAGGTCAAATGAAGAACAGTACACCCATTTCAGACATTGTGCTGATGTGCGACAACGCACCGTGTCACACGGATTTGGAAATTGTGTTTGCTGAGGAGTTATATGATAGAGGACAAATCTTACGACCGGCACTCTATTCACCAATGTTGAATCCAACTGGAAATGTCTGGGGCATGGTGAAAGCAAGAGTCATGACGAACGATGGTGTATGCAGGTGATGAACGACGAAACGATGGGGGTCACAATCGTAAATCCACACCTTCTCAGTGAACGAAGAATGCTCTGTTCAAAGCAACCAGAAATTGACTTTGTACTTTCTACTTTTTGAAAGTTTGCCATGATTAAACTAATGCGTGGTCCATGAGTTGTGCGTTGATTAAGTGAGATTTTCCTTTTTTTGTTTAGACGGCTAAGAACAACCGAGCTGCCCACATAATTTAGACAATCGAATGTTTTACGTCCGCGACTGAAACTAGTGAATGAACTGTTAGAATCTTGCGATATGTCGTCTTTCCACAGTAGTTGACCAATCCTTCAATGACACTGCAGTCCAGTGACATCGTGAACCGTGTGCTTATACATAAAGATGTAGTTAGTTGGTTGCCAAGGCCATTCCCCTTTTAATATCGGGTCTGAGCTGGCTAGTCTGTGCAAACTGACACTGACTAATTGTTTGGATTACCAGGTGCGCAGTGCCATCTGAATGCTGGAAATCACCCTGTCCATCATTTTGTCTTAGTGTACGGAATACACCCGTTGTTATGTATACGCTGACTACTAACCTCCCAAGCTTCATAAACCAGCTTTTGGGGATGCTTTGAGGATGTCTTATCTTAGTTGTGTTCAACTGAGAAGGCACAATGAAATGTAGAGCGCATTGGCTTTATAGTTCTTTCGAAGTTGTCTTCTTTTGCGTACAACGGCCAGCCCAGCACTGTTCCGACTGACCCTCGGGTCCCGTTTGTTGATTATTGTCGAGTTCAGATGCCAACTTCAAGTAAGGTCAATCAAACACTAGACTGAGTTGTGAGGGCACCATTTAATGAGTGGTACTGGGTGATGACACAGGCTTCTTGCTCAATCTAACCTGGCGACCACGGAGTGAGGGGTGTCGCTGAACGAAGCTCATATTACGTTGCAACCTCGTAACGGTAGAAAAACTAAAGCATGTTTTAATGTATCGAAAGTCGTGTTGTGGACCTTCTATATTCCATGTAGCCAAACAACTCCCAGTTCAACAATGACGTCGAGGTGACACGATAACCCAACTAGTGTAGTTCGATTGACTTCGGTCATGGCGAACATGAATGTTTTAGTTGCCACCCGGATCGATAATAAAATGTACCAACCTCAGCGAATGGCAAGCACCTAACCCATCAACGCGAGTTACCAAATTCGCCACTAGTCTCAACAACCGTAAAATGCAATACACAAAAGTATAAATACTTCGCTAGCGGGTACTGGAAAAGCACTGCGAGAACATTTCTCAACCAATTTGGCGACCGGGGTGGATACCTCCTTGGCAAACTACAAAAAGCTGACCGATTTGCGCTTAAAGAAAGGAAGTGCAACAGCCAAAGAAGTTCAAGTACTGCGACTTCCGGTTAATTCGTCACTTCAGCAGACCGTCAAATGAAGGCGAATTGATGGGAACACATTTAGTATGTAGCCTTAATGAAGAGGCTTCATCAAGTGAGAGTTTTGTAAGCACGGACTGGTCATGCTTTGACTATACGGACTGTATTTTATTATAAGGACATCCCTGCTATTAATGATATCAACAATAAATCGCCCTTGTTGATAACTAAGGGCTTCAGTGAGATGATAAAAGTGCAAAGGTTCGTCTTCACGAAAAGCCGCGACCTTACGGCATCTGCGAAATAGGTAGTGTACCGAACAGGCTTGTTTTCAGTGATTCATTATCAAACTAAGTAAACTACATTCATGCCACGGTTTTACAAAGTAATATTTGCCGGGGTAAGTAGAAAACGGGTGGGCGAACGTGGTTAGTCAAATCGAAGTCCAAATGTGAAATTTCCGAGCTCCTGGTGTGGCTTCGTAGCTCAGCTGGTAGAGCCCTTGCCGCGTTGAGACATGCTGTGTCTGTCGCTGGTTCGAATCCAGCCGAAGCCCTGACTTTTCACAGGTGGGTCTCATCTCAAATCGAAATCGTTATAATCAAAACGCCGCTTGACAAGCTAACAGAGCGGGGGGCTGCGGATCCGTCTATTCCCATTGAGGGTTCAGCTGCTTTCGAAGAAATTACCTGGCTGAAGTTCAACAAAGTGATCCTGAAAGCTTACCACTGAACGTCTTTATTGACAATGTTGAATTTTTGTGCCGAATTCTGGTTACGTTTCAGGCAACACAAAATTATTCACTGTTGGAACATACCAATCTTTAGGAAGAGAATAGACAGATACCACTTGGGAAGTTTTAGGAAAACTAATTCTCATTCGAATGGAAACTCGAGTGGACATCACGGACTCTAGTCGATTAGCCTTTCGTCACTCACAATTCCGAGTGTAGTCCACTTTGTTCTGTCGTCATTTGATGGGAAATCTAGAGCTGCTCATATGCGATGGATTGACAGAGGAGTTACTCCGAATTCTCACCCTTTGGCGTTCGAATCTCAACTGTCGAGGTTTTATGCGAATACTTTGTGAACCAAACCTCTGGTGCAAATACCCGGTTCTCACCTTCACTCATCGTCTCACCGACGGAAGTTCATGATTACAATTTTGAACAGCAAAATCCCAGCTGGGTTTTCTTTTCACGCCCTGCTGAACCACGAACTTGATCAGAATCCTGCCGTTTGTCTCTACATACACCCAAATGTGTTGACATTTTGGAAGGGAATCAAGGAAGGGAACTTTCCAATATGAGCCTATCTCATCATGTAAACAACGGTCTGGGGAGTACTTTCAATGAATGATAGTTTCAAAAAAGTCAAAAAACTCTGGTTTTATGTCCGGCGTTTAAAATCTCTGTCCATTGTTACGTGACTCAAACAAGTAATTGCCAAGCTGGACAGTAAATTCCTTGGAACTCCTTGATAGTGAAAGTGCCAGGAATGACTTTTTAATGACATTTGCTGGAATAAAAGGGAAATATTTTAAATTCCTGATGGAAACAACACTTCATGCACTTCCACTCCAGTGCGTATGTGTGTGTGTATGCCGGCGTCCTGACCTTTCCTGCTACCTTGGCGTGGTGGTCAGGCTTCCGTGCTGTTTTGATCCGGAGGGTTGTGCTGACTAGGACTTCGGTCCTTGCGGGTTCAACCTTGTCATATTGGCCAAGGGGGAGCAGCCAGACAAAAAGCAGATGCGTGCGTTTGTTGTGCGTGATGACTGTGTTGGGCGAGATTTTTGTTTTTGCCTGGACTGCTTGTCTGATCGCTAGGATCGTGTGTACAGTTTTACTGTTCCTGTGAGTGAGTGCTGGACTTGTTTTGATATGGCTGTCGATCCTCTTCTTGGTGGTTGATGCTGTCGCGTCTGCATGTGTGAGAGACAGCTGCTGCCTTGCGGTGCAGGCTTTTTAGCCAAAAGATTTGGTTGAGGGCCCCAGTCGCTCTCTAGCACAGGTCTGGGCGTCCTGGCAGTATCCGAAGCCCATACAAACAATGATAACGATACAAACTAAATCAAATAGTATACTGCATCGGCCGTCGCGCAGGATAAACCGGGTCGCCCTATCTGCTGCACATGGCAGGGTGGATAGGCGAAAACATGCTACTGCCAAACACTCACCCTCATACGTCCCCCCAATCACGAGCCCCCGAGCAGATAATGCTCAACTAGGTTTCAGTGCCCAGAAGACCAACTGGAGACAGGCCCGTGGACGCAACACGCTTACGGTTGGGACGTGGAACGTGCGCACTCTGCTGGATCGATGCAGCGCCACAGAACGGCCGGAACGACGCACCGCCCTGATCGCGATGGAACTGCGGCGGTATGGAATCGACGTAGCAGCCTTGAGTGAGACAAGGCTTGCAGACCAAGGTAAGTTGCGGGAAGCAGGCGCCGGGTACACTTTTTACTGGATAGGCTACCCGACAGACGGTGTTCGGGAGCATGGTGTCTGTTTTGCAGTCGCTGATCGCATCAATGGTTTGATGATAGGCGAACCGCACGGCATCAGCCCCCGAATGCTGTCGATGCGCCTGCGACTCGGTCGAGGTAAGTGTGCTACATTTGTTAGTGTTTATGGTCCAACTATGTGTCACACTGATGATACAAAGGACCAGTTCTATGATCAGCTGTCCGCCACAATCCGGTCTGCGCCAGTGAATGACCGACTGTTTGTTTTGGGTGACTTGAACGCTAGAGTTGGGCGCGACTCTGTAGCTTGGCCGGGAGTCCTCGGACCCTACGGCATTGGTTCAGTCAACGCGAACGGTGATCGTCTGCTGCACCTGTGTGCTACTCACGAGCTGGCTATCACGAACACCCGATTCCAGCTGGATGCGAGCGACATCACGACGTGGACTCATCCACGAAGCGGTCACCACCACCTACTTGACTACGTGATTGTGCGGCAGCGCGACATTCGTGAAGTGCGCATCACGCGAGTGATGCGCGGGGCTGAATGTAGCACAGATCATAGGCTGGTCAGGACCAAATTGTTTATCCATGTACGCAAGTCCGTTTATTGTAGATCTTTTGGACAACGGCAGAAGCTGGATATCAGAAGGTTGGAGAACTTCGAGACGAAGGCTGCCTTTCAACGTGCAGTCGTCGCTCGCCTGCACAATGCTCCTGTACCCACTACCCCCGAGGGTATGTGGCAACAACTGAAGAAACAGATTATGGTAGCAGCCACCGAGACGATCGGTGTGGAGCGCAAGAAACGCCCGGATTGGTTCGATGACAACAACGTGGCTATCTCCAACTTGGTACGAGAGAAGAATGCCGCGTTCGCCACATGCACAATGGACCCTGGCAATGGAGCGAAGAAGACTAGGTTCCGGAATATCCGCCGTCAACTGGCTGAGCGTGTTCGCGGAATTAAGGACAACTGGTGGAGGAAACAGGGCGAGCGCATGCAGGGCTTCGCAGATCGTCGGCAACACAAGGAGTTTTACGATTCGCTTAAGGCGATCTTCGGTCCGTCTATCCAGTCTACTAAAGCACTGGTAGACGTGGACACCGGTTGTTCTTGCAGCCAGCCGGAAGACATCATGGGAATATGGCGCAAACACTTCGGCAGCCTGTTAAACCGCCCTACTACAATTGATTGGGCGACTGTTAACAGTCTGCCGCAACAGGACGTCAAATCTTCGCTTGCTCTCGCCCCCGACTTGCTGGAGTTGCAGAGGGCGATTGGTCAACTGCGCAACGGGAAGGCTGCAGGCGAGGATGGGCTGCCAGGTGAGATCCTGAAGAATGGCGGTCCGGCGTTGGAACGCGCTCTGCTCCAACTGGTTCACTCCATCTGGGAGCACGAGGTGATGCCGCAAGACTTCAAGGATGCCCTCATCGTACCCTTGTTCAAAGGGAAGGGTAGCAAGCAATGCACCGACAGCTACCGAGGTATCAGCCTCTTGAGCTGTGCAGGCAAGGTGCTTGCCAGAATCCTCCTGAACCGACTGAATGCGTCCGTTCTGGAGATGAATGTTCCCGAGGAGCAGTGTGGATTTCGGTCGAGTCGGAGTACAATCGACCTGGTGTTTGCTGCTCGACAGCTTCAGGAGAAGTGCCGAGAACGGAATCAGCCCTTGTATGCCCTGTTCGTGGACTTCACCAAAGCGTTCGATTCCGTGAACCGCGAGGCGCTGTGGACGGTGCTTGGTAAGTTTGGATGTCCAGGTAAGTTCGTCAATATGGTTAGATTGTTGCATGCGGGCATGAAGGCGAAGGTGCAATCGTGTGGATCGACCTCTGATGATTTCGACATCGTCACTGGCGTGAAGCAGGGTTGTGTTCTAGCCCCAGCCCTATTTAGTTTATATTTGACTGCGATGGTAACAGTTGCTTTTCAGAACTCTGGAGAGGATGGTGTTGAGGTGGAGTACCGGACGGACGGGCGTCTGTTGAATATCCGACGATTTGGCGCCTCAACCCGGCTGCAGACCTCAAGGATGCGGATGCTTCTGTTCGCCGATGACAGCGCCTTGCTAGCGCACAGCGAAGAAGAGCTGCAACGTCTAGCTACAGCATTCGCTTCGGCAGCATCGAAGTTCGGGTTGGACATCAACACAGGTAAGACGTATTCGTTTTTTCAGCCTTCTCCTGGTGGAGGTGCTGCTTGTGTACCTCCACCCGAAATTCGCATCGCTGGAGACACTGTGAATGGCTGCGGGGATTTTTGCTACTTGGGTAGCAACTTGTCGACAGATCTGTCCGTGGACCGCGAGTTGAGAGCGCGTGTGGCAAAGGCTAGCGCTGCTTTCGGACGTCTTGAAAGGCGTGTCTGGAAGAATCACAGCCTGAAGATGGCCACGAAGTTGTGTGTCTACCGCTCAATGGTGCTGTCTATCCTGCTGTACGGCAGTGAGACGTGGACACTGTATCAGCGGAACGTGAGCTATTTGAGCCGTTTCCATGTTCAGTGTCTGAGGCGCATCTTGGGTATTCGGTGGTCGGACATGATTCCGAACACTGAGGTAATGCGGCGAGCGGACATGGACGGGATGGAAGCCATGTTGATGCTGAACCAGCTCCGTTGGCTCGGTCACGTCCGTCGGATGGGCGATGACCGTATCCCGAAGCAGTTACTGTACGGACAAGTGAAGTCAGGTAAGCGAAATCCCGGTGGCCAGAAGCGGAGGTACCAGGATGTTGTGCAGGTAAGTCTTTCACGTTGTAACATTGATTTTAGATGTTGGGAAGATTTGGCGTTGAACCGGACGGCCTGGAGGAATACGGTTCGGGCGGGCGTCCGAGCGTTCAACGAGCAACTATTGCGTGGTCGCGAGCGGAAGCGTGCGGTACGCAAAGGAACCATCAGTGCCATGGGTCGCGGTGACGTGACTCTATGGCGTTGTGATGTGTGCGGCCGCGAATGCACTAGCCGTTTGGGGTTAGTAGGTCACAAACGTACTCATAGTACACCGACGGCGAAGAGGTGACGAGTACGTTAGGCTCAGGTAGGTCATATCAGTGTATTCATTATACTTCTGTTAATGACTGCGTCGGCCAATATCTTGGTCGTTAACAATAAATCCGCTTCTCTTTTTGGAAACTTGAGTGTCTGTGGTCTTCTACCCATTCTTTTTTTCGGCTTCGTTGGTGTATTGTATAATGAGTGGTCTGTCCGGCTTTTCGTAGTTCAATGGGAATTTTGTTTTTCATCCCTATCTTCTCTGGGATGCACTAACCTGCACTCCTATACTGCAATGCTTCTTGTATTACACTTCAAAAATCTTCGTTCTCGTCAATGCAGCCTCTCTCTGTTTAGTTTCCGCGAGATAGGGGTTTCCTTTCCTTATTAGCCAATCAAGTGGCTAAACAGCATTGGCCGGCTGGACAGAAAGACCCCACTGGCACACCTCCCGGTCTTATTCCTTCGGGTTTACACTGGATATGTGGTGTGTTGATGGAACTGCAATTGGTGCAGCACAAGCCAATTGCAGTGATGGCTAAGCGCAGGCGTACTTTGGCTTTGGTCACTGTGACAGGCTAATCCGAATAGGATGCCGCCAACCGTGTGCACGGCTAAACCAGCCGCTTGAGGTCGACGAGGGATAGTGAGCTTCTCGAACGCTTACTCCTGCTTAATATCAGTTTGAAACTTCTTTACTGCTTAGATTTCAGTCTCAATTCGACAATTTTTATTGTACCTCAAAGTAACTTCATAACTGATGGTCGCGTCACATTCTGTATGCTTCTTGGCTCGGGTCTCACAACCTCAACCCTCTGTAGTGCACGTAATCAACGAAGGAAGTCGTTTTATCGAGCCTAACAGCATCAAAATTAACGCTGTTGATTGAATTGCTTGATCGGATTTGAATGTAACTCATTGCTCGGTGACATTCACATATATGTAAATAAACCAATACACCAGCAATCGCGGTACATGACAAGATAACCCAACACAAATAATGCCAGCAAGCACCATACCGAATAAACCAAATTCACTGGCTGGACACTAAGCCTTCTCCTGAACACCCCGTTGATCATTTCAGGTGAGAGACTGACAGGTATATTTTACATAGTATAAGGAATATTGGTATGCCGAAAGTGACGAGTTACAAATAAAAACGAGATGGCCAACTGAAAGGGTTCATGCAGCAATTTACCGCGTACTTCGGAACCTTCAGATTGGTGAACTAACCGGAAGCCACTGCACTTGCTCTGGGAGTTGCTTTCTTTAAACAAAAAGTAACGGATGTATGGTTCATGTCATATCTCTTCATGGAGTGGAGGGAACTTCCTGCACGTGCAAAGTGACTATGGTGTGTATCATTGACGACGATACGGTGTCTGGGATTTTTCCACTTGGAATAACTAAGAATCAGGTTCGCCCAAGCTTGCGGTAAAGATTGTTTCCCGAACCAATGAAGAAAATCCTGGAATAATTAGTTCCGGAAGTGACTGTGGTAAAATTTTGCATCACTTGTAATTTGAGCTATTAACGATGACCAACAGAGTACTTCTTGTACATACTCAACAATCCATGCATCAAATCCAAAGAGATTAAAGTGGATAATCGTAACCCGGTGTAGTCTGTCATAAAAAATACAGAGCTGGTTGCAAAAAGGATATTGTTCTTAGCATAGTGATTATAAGTAACCAACCTTGACTTAGCTTGAGACGAACAAGATCCATAGTGGCTATTGCATCCTCAGCAGATGAGTGTCCCGCAGTACCAGTTTGAATCAAGCGTCTAATAAGAGGGGAATGTTTGGAAAGTGGAGAGAGGAAAAAAATAGCCATCAGTTAGGGAGTGCAAGTCGTGTCTGTCGCTTTCAGAGTAAGGTGTCACGTGACCTATCCAATCTTCAGTTGGAGACATCGAGAAATCGGAAGTGGCTGCGGCAGATGTTCGTTTATTTGCTCACCTGCCAGTAAAGTAAGGGTGACTTATCAAGTTGGACAATGACAGTCGTATCAACTGGTGCTAAGAATGACGGTGATAGGTGATTGGTACTCGGAATAAGAAGCATTAGTTCGTGACGTGTTGCACAGCGAAACAAGCTATAAAACTCAAGGCTGGTGTGGATACGTACAAAAAGCACAACTTCGTTCTTCTATAATACTCGACGGAGTAGAATGACGTTAGTGTTACGTGTAAGTGTTACATAGAAGAACAAAAAAAATTTACCCGAGAAAATGTTCGCTTAGGAACCGCAAACGAGCTTTGGATGTTCGAGCGCCTTTCAAATTGTAAATAACGCTTGTGTCGATCAAATAAGGATGATATATCTGAAAGAACAGAATTGTGGAATATCAACGGAATGATACGACTCTAGAAACACGGAAAAAAAGTTTCGTTAACATAAATTCCGCAATGATATGTGGCACACTGAGCCATACGTGAGCTGGTTCGCGATACGACGCCCTGACATCAGGCATCAATTTGAGTGGAATTACCGGGCTATCGTAAGTTTTAGGCGACAGTCTATTTTGTTGCTCTTTTTCCAGACATATTTATACCTAACACAGTATAGGCCACATGAAATGGCAAGCGTGCAAACAGTCAACAGCGTGTCACCAATTTTCTCGCGTTCTAACTTGGCTGTCTGTTGAACCACATTGGGGAATTCATGTAAACAGGGTTGCCCGAAACAAACTGGAATGCATAGGATGGAACAAACCTTGACCGCCAAGGAGTTCCTCCGCAGGAACTCTCTAATGTCGGAGAAAGGAAACTACTGTATTTAGGCAAATGTGAAAATCCGTTTAAATACAATATCGTACACTCTTTTTGCGGGCCATGCTATCCGGGCTTCTCTGTTTAACATAGAGCGAATGTTTTTTATTGAGAGTTAAAGTTTAAGTTTCAAACTGAACACCACCTATTAGCTAACCCACTTCGAACAGAAGCACTAGATTTGCGTTCCGCTGTTATTAGAGCTCATCAGCAGTGCCTATTATCATCCGGACCAGAATATCCAATTATCCGAGCAGATGGCCGATAATTGTGACCATCATAGTGATATTTTAAAACGAGTACAACGACCCACACTAGAAAGCAGATTATAATGGGGCAAACTGGGTGCACACTGCCCTGTATTAAAAACCGTGAACCTGACTCTAAACTGAGTACGTGCAAGGGCTCAGAAGAAATTCAAGTGTCTCTAATTGACAAATACCACGAGTAAATTTTCAGGTGAATACATTGATGGAGAACATGGCGTATTTTAACAGTAAGTCAATCTTAAGCCTTTACAACGTGGGTTGTTTGTTATCAGGAGCCACATGAGGTCGCACAGGAGTTGAATACTGTATGGTTGCCAGAACCGAACTAGAAACAGTCGCGGCGACCGAGATCGAAGCCGCGTTTGTACGGTTGGTAATTGGATGCAACTAGCGCTGAGCTACTGAATGCCCTAACACCACAAAGGGGAAAATGGCATTTTGGGAAGTGGTTTTATGGGCTGTAGAGTAAGACTGTTAACCGCTGATTGAATAAGACACGATTGTAATATTCTACGTCATCCATACTTAACTGAAGCTACCACGACGAAGTTGTGGAACTATCAAAATGAAGTTCCCACTACACAGAACCGTGACAACTCCATAAGAATCATGGTACGTCGTCCACTTTCTGAATATAAGACTGGTTTCAATGAAAACTAAACAGATTATTTTAAACGACCGTTATGCTGTATTCTGGTCATAGTTCGAGATTGGATACAACGGTTTACCTTCATAGCATGCAGATCGTTCCCAATCGAGTGTCCAACCAATATGGCATCTGCGGGTAGCAGTTCATCCAACTCTCTTTGTATGTCCGAAAGTTGAGTAGTTACGGGGGCCAGCATATCACGAGTGATTCCACTAAATCTATAACGGACCAAGGCAGACACGAGCAAATGAGGTTCACCATTTTCAACCGGCATTCTGAGACTCTAGACAATACGTGTGGTCGACATGAAACTTTTCGCAAACCCGAGTTTTCACCAGGTGCAACAGAAGTAAGATAAGAACAATCACCAAAGAATATTTAGCGTTTACTGGGGTCTGTGAATTGATTGAAAACAGGGACATCAAGTGAGGGTTTTCGAAATCGATCTGACTGTTTTGCAAACAAAAATCTGTGACTACTTACCTGGTGACGTAATCTTCAACAGGATTTTCTGGCTTGACAAGACGATCGAAAACGACGCAATTCAGTTCATCGACCATAGTCACACGAGCTAATTCACTGCCTAACTTGGTCATAACCATCTCGCAATCGATCGCAAACATCGGGCTCGATGATGTTACTGGACGATAGGAGGGCTATATTGAGATGAGAGGGGATGAGTGCCATTCAGAAAATAAATATAAACACAAATATCCAACTCGTTACAAGTTAACACTTATTAATGTTCCCCCTTTCGCAGTGATTGTACAAAAGTGGCATCAATGGTGAGTTCGAGGCTGTCGGGTTTGATCACGATTATTCAGCATACATGCGAGTCTGGAAATTGAATACAGATACTGGCCATGATATGCTGAATCGATGGCTGTCCAATCGGCTGACCATTGGCTGACCAATCGGAAATTGTTTCGAACGTTCCTAGACCTTCCACATTTGCACACGGTCAAATATGCCTTCTTGCAGTAAATCGATAGTACTGCAATGAACTCGTTTTTTCGTTCTTCCTTCTTGTCGCATTCGGTCAGGAATTTTTTGAAACGGGAAATTTGTGCGTTCAGATTTTGTGGAGAACGTTGCGGTATGGTTGGTAATGCTTATACGACTTTAACCATAATAGTAAAGGTCAATCTATACGCCAGACAAGTGGATATTGTTACAGAATTCTTCGGATTAAACGTGGGTTGAGCAACAGGGTTGAGCAACCCGAGCCGATAAATTTGGGATGACCGGAACAGTCAATTCACAAAGCACTATTATGACGATAGAGTAAGGGAGATCGGTTAAAGATGATACTTATATTCATTTTCCTAAAACCGAAAATGACTCGAAAATTCCCCTAAGACAGATTTGAGTTCTAGGAATCTGAACCTTGTTATAACAATTGAGTTTACTGTGCACCCTGGTAGTCTAATGTCAAAATCAGGGAGGATAAGCATTACTGTAGAACTAGGTGTCATTTGGTCGGCGAAACTACCATAGTAGGCACGCGAATGAAAACGGGATTGACAACAGCTTCACCAGAGGTAACAAAATACAAAAATCTATTTAGGCCACAATATGATAGGTTGATTGTACCGAAAATAAAGAAAGAAGAGATTTCAGCCCACAGCTCTGAATCCATTCGATTAACGACCATCGCTCCGGCACCGAAATTATTTCAAACGAACTGCTTCAACAGATTATTTCAACAAGGTACATCAACTGCGATTTCTCAAAGCCTTTTATGTTAATGGTTGGTTAATTGGCGAAAAATCGCCGTTAGAAGCAACAGCTTAAAATAACCCATTGATAATCATATCGTTTTTCGAAAGTAAGCTTTGACCGCAAGAAAAAAAAAGAAGTGCCACACAGTCCTCGTTGCGATGCTTTCACAAATGGGCTGGATACAGTCGGATTCTCAAAGCGCACACAAAAGCATTCGGTGTGACGAGTAACTGAACTCACTGCCTTACGTTTAAAGGTCTATATAGTTACTAATGTGCTAATAACGAACTCAAAGCAATGAAAAATATTGGACCGTTACACGCCTTGCGGCCGTTGTTTCTATTGCATTGTCGCCTTGGTTACACGCTCAGTCGCTTGACCTAAAACGGAGGCATAAGAAGAGACGCGGTAACACCGTTGATTGGAAAAGTGAGACAAAACTAGGCCACAGAGGCTCTAGATTTATAGGGCAAAACGATGACCATGAATGGTCGACAGGCACAACGAATCATGTGGAAGTCATGGCAGTCACGACGTCGGAGCAAATCACGTTACACGGGGCATCAGGAAGCAACGTGAGAAAACAGCGCACAGGCGTTTGATCACACGGCTACAATCGGATTGGCTGAGTGGAACAATGCTACTGCCCACGACCGTACCATCCGAGCTGGACCGACCAATCAAGGCGGCGTAATATGCCCAGATTGTTTCGTTAGATGTGTCTCCTAAACAATCTGAAACACATCTATGCACTACAGAATAAGTGGAGCCTTACGGCAGCTGCTTGGGGCATCTTCAAACAATATGTACCTTAGAGGTAAGTTGTAAAATTACTACTGTTTGCTAAGTTGCGGCAATTCAGGCTGATGTTTGAGAATGTACCAGTTTGGTGATCAACCTGACGTTTAGTTACGAGCTAGAAAATTTTAGCTATATGTCCCTCAAAAAAGTGCACAAAGTACCGTGGTAACCACACGGGTACGAAAGGTGGCCTTTGAGTTCCTCACCGACCATTGGTCCGTAAGAGATACGAAGGAGAGCTTGTGGATCACTGGCTGCCCTTAGTTTAAATAGGGCAGTTCTATCCGCTTTCAACACGGCCACCCCTGGCCACGGCTGCCTCTAATTGAAAGTAAGTGGAAATGGGCATCTCGTGTTTTATTTGAGTGATGTACACAGCGACACTGATCACAGGGTCCAGATGGGTTGTCAAATTTGTGCATCACTGCCAAATATCAGATTCAACAAACACTACTCTGTAACTGGTGCTTCTCAGATCAATCAATAAATTCTCAATCTGCACGACCAATGGACTCTTCTTCATGATACACACTCACGAATCAAGCATATTCACGCACATCTCTAGTTAGTCCGAAGTCCGGCGGTGAAATGATTTAACGAACGTTTTCGTACTCAGGCATGTCTTTCAGAATGACCCAACCTAACAGTGCTGCTCTAGAATGCCCATTCCACTCGCAATGACGACGTTTTTTGCCTATATTGTCAAACCTCTAACACTAACAACCAACACGGCTTATAAATCAACAAAACATGTAAACTAACCAATCTATTAGATCCACGAGGCTGAACTTCGGTGCAAACCATGCATGCTCTGTACTGTGTGGACCACTAAAGGCGAATACTCTTAAAAATGTGGTGGGTAATATCTTAGAGCCTCTGTGGCACTCCCTTGTGGGCCGGCTAATTGACTGCACCCGTCACGACAATACGAAAAGGCTAACTCGTCAAGTCATGCAGTAAATAAATGAGTATTACTGTTGAGTAGTCGAAGGTTTGGTTAATTTCAGGTTGAACATCACTCACATTTGTTCGCTACCTTCGCGACTAAACAGACTTTCCTGCCAGCCTCTTACCTTCGAGGAAGATGGGCTAGAAGCTCTATCAGAATGCGAAAACTGCAATCAAATGTAGTCGAAGTTCAACTGGAATGAGTAGTCACTGAGCACTGGCCTTCAACTTATATGAGACAAGTCTTATTTGCAAAACATTTACTGACAGAATTCCAAAAATCCGCGGGTAGAAGGCATCGACAAAAAACCTAGCGACTAACAGTTATCCTGTGTTATAGCCAATTGGAGAACTGTAGTGGAACTCTCAATTTCACCAAGACAGAGGTGCCTTGTTGTTTCAAGAGCCTTATCATGCTACCAGAAGCCTACAGGTGGAACAACAGTCGATAGATGACTTTGCAAACCTTCATAGAACGACCACTTCCATTCAGTAATAAAGTGTCGTCGTTAATGAAACTTCGGTTTGTTTCTGGATAACGTAAACAAAGATGTAGACAAAATAAAAACAGTTTCAGCGCCTTCAAAAGGACGTACTTCTCAAAAGTGTTATTGGGGAGGCTGACACGAACACCCCAAACAAATTTCCCGTTAACAGCAAGAGCACCTTAGACACGTATTGTAGATACATTCAAAACTTCTATGGTTATGCAGCGCTTTGGGTGTTGCAGATCTGGTTGAGCTTAGGTCCTTGATAAGAGTGATAATGGCTGAGTCGGGGATGTACACCTCGAAGCAGATAAAGACATGGCTTTAGAGGAATTCAAGAAGATTCACCAGACGACAGGAAACTTGCTACCATTCGCTGATTTCCTATTGAATAAGTGAGAGAAATAAAGAGGAATATTCACTAACTATCCAGTCATAAAAACAAACTATTCAAACTACTTTGAGGAGAGCTTTCAGACGTATGTTAGTACTTGCAGTCGCACTGAAATATATTCAAACACGTCATTCGTATAGCGCGGACTATAAAAGCGGAAATAAAAAAAGCACGTCAATGAGAAAATTATAAGTGTATAAAGCTGAAACAATATTTTAACTTTCGTTGAATAAACTAAGCTTGGTACAGAGTTAATGGCATAAGGGCGGGACCTAGTTCTACCAACTGCCAAATACTTGCTGGAAACAGAACCCCGAGTTGCTGTTGCTCCGGAACACAAGGGGACGCATCGTGCTAGTCAACGACAAAGGCAGTTGTTCACACTGTCAGGTTACTTAAGCGGATAGCGATAGCCTTAGAGGTAGTCGATAACCTGTGGTGAACAAACCTCAAATGATTTGCTAAAACTTCATAGAGTACAGCGGATGATCGACCGAGAATGACCTGATAGGTGTTGACAATCGGATGACTTAGAATTGGGTTGACGGTTGATTTCCACTCATCTGTTCTGGTCTAGGTTAGGTGATATTTTCTGTTTCGTCTAGATATGTCCCAGGTCGTACACCTCACGCAGTTTGCTGAGCAACCGCAAACAAACGAGCAAACCCTAGTGGACGGCTTGTGAACGGGTACTACAACCTTCAGACTGAGCGGTGAAATCGGAAAACCGGCGAATGAACCGTGATCTGACTGTATTAGAAATCCTATTGAGGGAAACGGAAAAATGAGAAAGTTTATTCAAAGAACTCCATGTCCAAGCAGCAGAAAAGATTCGCGCCACAAAAAGCCTGTCCTCACGAGATTATCATTCAAATCGGATATGCTGGCCGAATTACCATCGAGTTATCTGCACAGTTTCCTTAAGGGTATTGTCAGTGCAACCAGACCATATATTTCTTACGCTGACTCTTCAATAATCAGTGTACATCTGGACGTTAATGCACCGGTCCATAACCCATCTATGGTGAGTTATTGGTATTTATACGAACGTTTAACAAACTATGCAGGTTGTACGATTGGGCACTAGTCTGAACGAATCAGAGACAGGTGAAAGATCAAGCACTAGCGTAATTGTGAACCATCGGGCTAACAACTATCATCGATGAGTCACTCAAGGATTTCTATATAATTAACCTCCCCAACTGTTGCGCTTCCTTCTGCACACAGACTGAAACCAATCAACGGATTTGTAGTTGGCCTGAAAACGAACGAGCATCCACCACAGCCTCAAACAGGGTTCAGAAGAAGTTTTGCAAGCCATTGGTCTCAGTACCCATCAAATCGCAATCCACTGGATCAATTGCTTGCAAAGGTCCCTATGGAGTTCCGCCGAATGGATCGAAGCTTCTTCAGGAAATGCTGACCGCCTTGGAGGCAACCACTATCCGATAACTTGACCTGACTTTGTGTGAACACCTGTTTTTGCTGTTGACCAGCTCGTCTAATCGATACGTAGTCAGCTAGAGTCCAAATGATTGTCTCAAACGTGAAAAAGTGAGGTGACAAGATGAACGCTGACCAATACCGACAGTGGTTGTTCTGAAATTTTGTGAACAGTCTGATGACAGAATACCGAAAATACGTCCGCTCCACTTTTTGAGATATGCGTAGAATTTTGATCGATTTAAAGTTCACCGCTTTAATAACGTCACTCCGAACAGAAGCAGCATCCGGCAGGGATCTTGGGAGTGTTGCTACCGAGATTCGACTGCAATAATCCCATAATGCATCAGTAACCTCGCAGCATAAACTGGGTCACCCAATTGAATCCGGCATGGTGGACAAGCGGAAATACACTATGTGGTACTTCATCGAATGTCCTGTCCAAGTTAACTCTCAGATTCACTCCACCTCCATCCTAAGTGATTCTTTTTCAGTTTCTACTACGGATAAGTTTGGTAGCCAAAGGCTCAGTCCCTAGTATTCGCTGTCCCCGCTTTAGAACCAGAGTACAAGACAGCACAGTTGTTCCCAATGTTTGTTAACTGCAACATGTAGGTCAAAAATTCGTCCAAGTTCAGGCTTCAGATTCACAGAAAACCATCCTTCACTGCATTTCAAAGTATCAAGTTAAGAAAAGCAGACAGCACGCCGGACTGATGGTATCCGCATTGCCCATTTAATGCAGGTGCTTACATGAGAGGACATCATGGCTACTGCATTAAGTTGGGTTGGAGCAGACACATTTATCAGAGCAGTCCCTACAGCCGTGTTGGTGGGCTGGACTGTTACCAGCAGTGGGCTCTGTGCTCTTTGTTTGATCGAATCTCTATGGGCCTAGCTCAAATGTCAAGGGTTTCAAAATCTTTCTACTGTTTCCGCGTATACTTTTATCAAAGGCAGTATCAAAACTGTAGGTGTTTTCACTCAAAATCAACTATTTGTCTTAGGTCGACGTCTAGTTTCGACAATCATTTCATCCGAGGGTATGAACTTCTGGGCTAGTCAACCAAAGGATACCGAGTTTCGACTCGGTGGCATGTTTAAGTTGCCACCACGTCGCTCGGATATTGATAAGCGAAGGATGCAAGTGTGCGCTAAGTACATGTAATTTTTAACCGGCAGTCGCCTAGGATATCGTGCGGGCCCCCATTTCATCTGGCTTCTGCAAGCTCTGTAGCGGGCCCGAACTCAAATCAACAGCCTCAGGGGTGCATTCGTTGGACCGAATACTACGAGGACTAACACCCTCTGATGTTTGCTGTTGCGCTACTTGCCTGCTGGACAATGTGCTTTCCCAAAGGGACTCAGCGTCGGAAGAGCAGCTGTTAATGCATGAAATCACCAACTGCCTAATATGACTCTGGAGGATCAAATTCGCTAGCCAGGATAGTCGTCGTCTGACTGGCACACGTTGCAAGAGAATCAATGCCATCATGGTGGCCACGACAACCATGGAGAGTCAGCCGGGCAACACGAAGCTGAAGAAACCCAGAGACACGACCGAAGAGCCCACAAAAACAACTCACGTCACTAAAAAGAATCGGACACAATTAGAGGAAAGCTGGGAACCGGTTCAAATGTGGGGAGAGTGGGAGCTGGAAGCACGAGTTCACTGAGCCGAAGGATTGAGTTGTACAATTAGTAGAAAAAGCAGAGCTCTCAACGGTCGTCGCCCACAATCCTGTGGCCATATTCAAATATCAAATTAAATGTAGGCGACAGCGGTTTACTCAGAATCAGAGGAGTTACACACGTGCGTATGGGACCAGTTGGTGGGACCTTTGACTGCGAAAACAGTAGGGGATGAACATGTTGATCGTGCGAAAAGAGCTGGATTTCCAAGCCGGGTAACCGTCGCTTCGGTGGTCCTTAACATACGTTGTCTAACCCCTCTGAACTCGTTAACTGGAATTCTGTAGATTGTGCAGAAAGCCTGACTTGGGCCCGCTTTATGGCTTGTATCCACCAAATGCGACAGATTTGATCTAATGTGTGTCGGATCAGACTGGATGATGCTCTTTAATACGTTTTTGCAAACGTCTAATGCTTGTGTTGTTTTTCAATTTCCAATTAGCTAGACGACTCAGTCAGGTTGTCCTGATTAAAATATCCTAAACAACTGTACTGACCCTAAGGTGAATAATGGAGAAGATTCTTTGGAAACCGTTGAGACTGGCTGTTTTGAAACCACAGGTGTTAGGAAATAAGTACGGACTTTATTACCCAGCTATTCACGGAAGCGTCCGTCAAGTATAGATTTGTAACATGCCACGATGCAAGTGGTGCAGTCAAGAATTAGTGAATCTACAGAGCTGCTCACGATTGACAATGTGCCATACAATTTTTTAGCTGGCTCAAACCCTTCAACTGTGGAGAAATTTAGGCCGCGTAGATGCCCAAGACATCAATATATTCAGGGAGGAGAATGAGATGGCAATTAGGCTGTACGCTGAAGAAAGGCGTGATTGAAGAGGTGTGTACTCCTTATAACGTACCGACTTTTCTAGTGATGAAGTCTAACGGGAATTTATGGTTCGGCGTGGATCTTCGCCGTTTGAACGGAGTACCACGAAGTATGTTCAACCTAGTACCGTCGATAGCGGCACCGCCATGATTTACAGCCTTGAGCCGTACTCGTGGGTAGTGTGACTCGGTCTGCTGCTGTTACGTAGATTTTACGCACCTTGGACAAGTTACGATAGTCCAATTTGTTCAAGATGATCGATCTGCACTCAGGTTACCCGTAAGTAGTAACCAAACTGGAAGATCGAGTGAAAAACGCATTCACAAGAGCGGCAAAACAATATCAGTTCAAATGTTGGCCGTTTGACCTATCAGAAGCAAACCTTACATTCCGGCGCCTGATAGTTAACTCACTGAAAAGATTACACAATATAGTCGATCATGGAAACAACGTTACATCCAGCGCAACCGGAACATGCAACGTAGCTACAGACCACGTTGAAACGGATCCGTGAGGTAGGTTTATGCACAAATGAATACCAATAAATTCCAACTAAAAAAAAATATTGGTGGTGATTCTAAGTCAAAAGTGCGAAGATCAAAGACGTCTCAGTGTCCAACTGCAGACGAGCATTCAGGTAACTTCTGGGTCGCGCAGGATTCTACAATCGAGTTGCAAAAGATCCCAACATAATAGTTTTGCCGCTGAATGCCACACTGTAACAGAACGAAGGCTTCGAGTGGACTGATGAAACACAAAAACCGTTTAACTGGGGTGAAGAGAAAACGGACGAGCACCAACTGATAGTATAGTTCGAAACAACCATTTCCTGCCGCAAATTTGGATAGGACAGACAAAAGAGTGGCACTACATGATTTGTGGGCGAGCAAACTTCGCTTCACCTCTACTGATGTTTACCGCAGACGAGTCAACAGTACAAAATTCCAAACCACTAGACAATTACAAAAGAGTCAAACTTGTTCGATTGCAACCAAAGCGGTATCAATTCCACACAGTTCTTTTGTGTATAAAGAAAGGGTGGCTTGGTAACAGACGTTTGCAGAAGCAATCTCAGACGAACAATACTATTTCATTTTGTGCACAGAAAGGAAATGGGTGTGACGTTTACGTTGTCATGGTACCAGCAGAACGGGTTTCCAATTTTGACCTCTTTGCAACTGTCTTATGGTCTGGAATATCCTACTCTTAATTCATCGACAGCAAGCACCCGTGGAAATGCTCCAGCATAAAGCGTGATATTAGAAGAGTCCAGGGCCAGCCTATTGACACCAGAGACCGAACTATCGTAACAGTCCTCAAGCAGAGAGAGTTATCGAGCATGCCAGTGGGTTCTAGATTCCAACAGAACAGACTTGTTCAACGGCTGGGAAATGTACGGCGATAGGTTGGACGCTAGATAAATGGAGGTTATGGTTGTCGAGCTGGCGTATTCACACAGAAATCGACTAAAAACGGCTGGAGCAGACTAAAGTGGCGAAGGATATAAAAAGAAATATGGTGCGCTGAGCACTTCGTCGACAAGAGTACAATTTCACAATCAAACATGCAGACGGGGTACAGATCAATAGGAAAGAACGAGCAAAATGGAGTTCTAAAACCCAATATCAGATGGAACGGTTCAGCTTTGGGGCAAGATCCGAGAACATTCGTGACATCGCAACACTAGTGTCTGGAATTCCGGAGGGGACTAGGTTCATTATTAGGGGAACGATTAGAAGTAAATTACTCGACAATGCACTAAGAATGTCCCATTTACACTGAAAGCGCTACAACTAAATCTAGTTGGTATACTGAGCTAGAAGCTGATGATAAGCGGAACCACACGAGTTTCCATTATTGTAAAGACTCTGATAAAGGTTGAAGATAACCTGCTACGAGATGATACACAGTGTCTGTTCTACAACATACCATACATGAAAGGCTATGTAGCGTACCACATCTTAGCATCCTGATAATGTCAGATGTTGAATAGAGACTACCGAAGAAAGCAGAATCAAACATAGCTTATACCAGTATCCGAGATAAGGAAAGTATGTTTAATAGAAGTAACAGGACCTTTCCTAATCACCGAGAAAGATATCCAGTATATGAAAGCTGTGGTGGAAAATCTTGTCGTTGGGTCGAAGCAACCAGTGCCCCGGATCAGAAAATAATCAAATTAAAGCGATGATGATACATCATGGTAACTAGCAGCGTGTCGCAGGACATTCGTAGGGACCGAGATTCGTGTTTTGAAACTGAGCAATGTCAAACCTGTCTAGAAAGATTACAAATCACACAAACCGAAACCAGTTTAACCAAATGAGACAATTAGAAAGTTAAGTAATGGTTAACCGTCAAATGACCCGAATGAGAATCTGAGCTCCCACTAATGTTACCAGATCACTGTGCGTCCGTTAAGGCAGATGCACGCACGGTGCCGTTTTGGGTGGTATACGGCACACGTCTGCCGACTGAGATATCGGGATTTGGTCAGGCTCGCAACTCATCGCAACGCAGCTCACAACAAAAAGGAAGTCGAGAGTTTAAAACCAGAGAACACCTGAAAGCCGTGCCAGGAAAAGAACACTTAACAAGACAGGAGATAAATGGCTGTCATATCCCAAAGACTCGCAGATTTGATACTAAGAATATCGGGACGAAGGATGGGGAGATTCAGAAACGAAATTGCAGTAGAAAAAAAAAACAGAAATCAAGGGACAATCGCTAACAAGAAAGCAATGGAAGAATGAGCCTTTGGAGGGGTACTCATAGCACCGATGAGTAGTAAGTTGTTCGAATGCAAGCAATGAGAGTGCCCTTCCAGTTCGCATAAGACAGAAAAAACCATCACTCATTTTGAGTACGGAAAACCTTGAGAGCATTCTAGGAACCGGAACAAATGCCCAATCAAAGAACGAACAGGGGCGTACCAATACAATCACTATGTGCAAATAAGTGTCTTCCTTCATGATGGTGAACAGGTACAGTGCATACCAACTTCCGTGATAAACCAGCATTCTTACCGGTGGTCTTCTGGACACAGTATTAGCATCTTGAGTTTTCATACACGACCATTTTAGCAATTAGGCTTCACTCAATTCAGCTTTTTAACCCAATCTACAGGTTGGTCTTCTTACCATGAGGTATCAGTGTTAACCATTGATGCACCGCTGTGCATGATGATGGTGATTCCCAATCTTTTTCTTTTGCAGCGGGCACTCGATGAATCATCCGCCTAAATATGCAACTTTAGGTTGAACAACGGTTGGAAGCCAAGACAGTGACTCTTGGAAAATGTTCAGTAAGTGTCAACTATGAAGGAAAATTAGTACTTCGGATTGAAGATGAGGCTTAGTTAACCAATAATGAACGTTTTATCCATTCTGGTCAATAAATGTATATCTTACATACTACAACAGAGTACGGTAGCTGATTTGTAACTCTGACCGCAGTGATCCTATAGTCGTGCTAAAATTCAGTTCATGCTCTACTGTTCTAGTCTTACTAATTGGATGGGCATATATGCACTAGTTAAAGGGAACGCGTTGCAAGAAACTCTTTGCTGAAGAGTCCACTGCTTGACAGTGAGTGACAAGGTTAAACTGGAAGAAGAAGAAACATTATCGAATCCAGTTATCTATGGTATAGAGGCGTACAAGCCGTCGCATCAGACAGTGTGGCTCACACGCTGTCCAATAAACATTTTTACGAGGTATGGCACGGTTTGCATTGGGCAGCTCCTTTGAAGCAACATATATTCCGTAACCACGAAGTGCATTATGAGTACTTAAATAGGCGCCGCTTCCAATGGGAAGAGTTGGGCAGTAGTAACGAGAAAAAACTAGTCATGACTAATGGGAATCTCACTGAAATGTACAGAACTCCTAGTGAACGGTCTACACAAATCGTTCTAGCAACCCAGATTTCAAACTATATCCGATGCAGGAACCTAGGTTAGGTTCAGTCAAATGACTTTGAATACGGGGCACGGTTCAACAACGTATCGCTTCTTGAATGAAGAAAACAGCATATTGGTCCCGGAAACACTCATCTACATATCCGAATTAGTGGGGTTCACTTCAAATCAGCGTCCATTAGATGATAGCAGGGATGTCAGTGATACTCTACAAAACGAACAAACTGCTACTGGCTGCTGTGGATTATCTATGGTGTGTATTCTGGTTTTCCAAGAACAATGAAAAAAGGAAGGCGATTCAAACGATCCAGAGCGGAGTACCGTGCCATGTTACTGCTTTGATAATTGTCATTGGTCACCGTTAAAGTAGGTGGGACGGAGAAAAATTTAAACGACCGTGGCAACGAAGGATAATTACTACGCAAAGTGGCCCATCCGCCAGTCTGCGACCATCCAGAAATCAACGGACGTGTTCATCAACCATTCTAGATGGTGTGACCACGACTGATTCGTTGCTTGTTCTCTGCATTTTAATCCAAACATCTCAGAGATATTTCTGTTTACTTTGGCCTGTGGTCCTTCATCAATATGTTGATATCCCACAGTGGTTACAAACCGCAATCAAGGGTCGGTCGGTAAGATACTTCCTTCTGGAGGGTGTACAGTAAGTTATGATACAAACGCTTTCTCATAGGAAGGTCGCATTAATCACAAACACAAGTGTGGTCCTGGAGTTTTGTAAAGTTGGGTCACAATGTGTCGCACTCAAACGAGTAAGTTCCGTGCGATTAAAGTACCCCCAAATAATGAACAACTCCATCAAAATAGCACGCTCAAGTTACCGGGAACAGTCAATCGACAGTATTCCCTGTAATACACTTCAGTAAACGCGGCTGAAAAGTTTTACTTGCGATGCTCGACCATTTCTCAAACGAGCTGAATGTTGAGGAATCTATATAAAAACAACGCGATATGTTTGTCAAAGTACATTACGCCGTTACCTTACTAGGCACATAGTCTGTGCTCTCAGTATTGCGTTTCGATTGCTCATTCAACTCCGGAGGAATCGGGATATGTTCATATATCATTTGTTCCAGATTCATTAACAATGCAGTTCGATCGAACGCGTCGGGATCGCCTGGGCTGGGCATCGGAAATGGTCGATTTGGATAAGCTTTGCGTTTCAGCGTGCCAGTTTCACTGGCTTCAGAGTGAATGGGCTGATGGTCCACCTGCGCTACCGAGCAGATTTGATCGGTGACCTTCGTTAGGCGCCTCAGCTCGGCACCCGCCTCATCCGGAGTGCCCGTTGCCCAGACACGTTTTGGGGCCGGGAGTTTGACCGACCGACAGTTGTCTGTAGAACACAACCAAACGGGACAATTTACACAATTATCTCCATCTGAGGAACTTAGAAAATAAGGGGAGAATATATTTAGTATTCACCTGCTTGATCTAATGCGTATTTCGACAAATGGAGTCGAGGAACATTGAAAATCTCCGCTTCCCATGTATAGTTGTAAGCTCTTGGGCTATAGAAGCACAAAGACTGTCAACGAAATAATGAACTTCAAGTACACAGTAAAGCAACTTGCTTTGCTAAACAGAGCAGTGAAGCATGGATCATCGCTATTTACGTTCTGGAGACGATCAAGAAACAGAATTACAACGCTTTTGATAAGATTCGGTTTACGAACAATGCACCAGCTAAAACGATAAAAAAGACAACTACTTCAACCAACTCAGGCCACGCGGTATAATGCTGTGGGAAAAACACCAGTCCAATCAGTCTCTGTATCTCGGATGCGTACAAAACACGTTTTAATTTGAGCTTTTCTTCATTGAAAAACAGCAAAGGTTTCTGAAATTCAGACAGTTCGAAACTTCCATAAATACACATAAACTGTACTTTCTGTTTTTTGTGATCGTTTAGAACAGCAATTCCCATCCGGAAGTCGGTCGGTACAAGAATTCAGGTCAAATGAACGTGAAAAAATCTCTGAAAGCAGACAGTGGAAAAAGAAATGATCATGAATTATTCAACAGGGCTGAGTGAAACTTTCTTGCATTGAAATGTTTACGGGCGTTTTACATTCTGTTATGTTGAATGCATCTGTTTGCGCAGACTGGCAGGATATTGCACACCCGATTAGCATAATAGTGGATATGCATGCAGGCAGGCTTGATAATGCGATATCAGATAACAGCTGTCATCCGATCTGTGATTCGTCTTTGATCCTTGAGAACCCCAAACGGCCTTTTAAATGTACGCCTATGTAGAAGACAGTAGAGCATAAAGAATACCCGAGTTGGTTGAAATATCTCACACACAGTACTTGACAACTACCAAACGTGGAGAGGGAACGCCACGCTCCAAAGTACCGAAAAGTAGGAGATAAGGAATGATTAGTCATTAGTGTTAGTGTCAATAATATTTATATTCTTGTTAGGTCCCTCAATAGCCACTTCAACAGGTCCCTTAGGAATGTTTGCTTACCTGAAAACTAGAAGTTGATTGCAAGGGGATGACAGAAAAATGTAACAAACTATAGACCATACAACCCTATCTCATTAGTTCTGAAAGTAGCAAAAAGAATGACCTGAGATCTTGCGCGATGTATGCACATTATGGATTCTCATCTAGAGAACAAACGAACTCAAAGTAAGATAGGTTTCGACTTCTAGAATACAGCCATCTCGGTTAACCATCGACCAGTTCTTCCCGAAGAGACGGCTTGTAGGATAAGCCGTGGGGATTTTTACCTAGACAGGAGGCTTCACGCGGAAGTTAAAAGAGACAGAACAAGGCAGGTGCTAATCGAAAAATGAGTAGTGCAGCCTGGGTTTTGTCAAGGGCAGGTAGACATTCACAACCTGGGGGACAGCCAGTCGTCGAATCTTTTGTAAACGAATCTACGGTCCGCATATACACGACGCCTGAAAACAAAGCGGCCCGAGCGGAGGACACTTGAAGTTACGCCGCCTGCGAAATCGCCAGCCATGTGACATATTTTGTTTAAATTTACGAGTTGTTACCATAATCGTAGATAGCAGCACATCAGTGGTTCACACTGATAGCTAACTGCCAAACAACCACGAAGAAAGAAGCGAACCCTGTATACGGAGAGAGCAGAGTAAAAAGAAAAAGACGGGAAGAGACCTGACTAACAAAAACTAGCTGTCTACATTCAAAGACAAAACACCAACGTGCGTACCTCTTGCAAACAAACAACCGAGCCGTAAGTGACAGTAAGGCGTCGTCAACAAGACAGCGTCCTCATGGTTTTCACTGCCCCGCGTCATTGAGTGCACTCACTTCACAGACAACTCGGCCAAACAACGACAACGTTCACGCCACTGAGCTCGATTAGCCGCCATCTCACCTAAAGTCTCCAGCCACCAACTCTTTGAGTCGCGAGGGCCCCANCACCGCTGCTGATGCAGCTTCCCAGGTATACAAACCGTTCAACAACCTCCATGACTACATTATCTAACATCAAATCTACGTGGTCACAGCAATCCTGCAGAAGCACTTTGCATTTTGAGGCTGCAAAGCGCATTCCGAAGTATTTAGCAGAATGCGAAATTGCGTCTAGCATTGCATGTGTTGCTTGAAAGTTGTCAAACAGCAACACCTTGTCGTCAGCATAGTCAAGATCGGTCAGTCAGTGTTTCACCAGGTAGAAGGTCCACGTTGGCATCTTTTGAGCGCCGGAGACAATCCTCCATTATTTCGTCTATGACGAAATTAAACAAAAATGGCGACAGCGGACAGCCTTGACGTACGCTGCTCGGGGTGTTGAAGCTGTCAGACAATTCGCCGTAAATCTTAATAAGAGCTGAAGTATGCGAACAAAGCGTCCATAGTATGTTTACACACTTGGTCGGTACACCCCTACGTTTAAGCGACTCTAAAAGTGTAGATCGATCCACTGAATCAAACGCACCTTATAGTCGAGAAATACGGCGATTGTCGGCCGGTGGTACATACGACGCTGCTCCAGGACTTGATGGAGAGTAAACATGTGTTCCATACATCCCCGACCAGGGCGAAGCCCTGCTTGCTCTTCCCTAATCTTTATCTCCCGAACTGCAGTGAGTCGACGAAGTATAATGGATACCAGAATCCTAGTAATTACTGGGGTCAAACTAATACCCTCATGTTTTCACAACAGCCTCTGATAGCTTTCGTGAATATAGGAACAATTACCGCGTGATCTCAGCATGGAGTGGTGGTCCCCGTCGTCCACACAAGTTGAAACAATCGAGTCAAGGCCTCCACTAACGCCTTTCCGCCTTCTTTGATAAGCGCCGACACGAGGTCACCTGGAACAGTAGCCTTATTACGCTTGAGAGCCGGGATGCAACTGCGGACCTCAGTCTCAGTGGGCGGTTCCAACTCCGCTGACCATGGCGCTAAATTGCACGTTTGTGGCGGCAACATAGTAGAAGCAGGAGGCCAGCTAAATTGACCCTCGAAGTGGTTCGCCTAGCGCTCTAACCTTCTGGATTTATTATGCACTGGTGTGCCATTTACCTAGCTAATAGCTTCACTAACAGACGGTCGCCTGGGCCCAGTACAACGGAT
This sequence comes from Paragonimus westermani, assembly GCA_008508345.1. Lineage (NCBI taxonomy): Eukaryota > Metazoa > Platyhelminthes > Trematoda > Plagiorchiida > Troglotrematidae > Paragonimus > Paragonimus westermani. Next base: position 87,916 of record QNGE01003203.1, read on the forward strand.
CAGCTTAAAGAGTTTGTCGGTGTTCCCTGAGGCAAAAGCGGTCTCCATTTCTTCAACTTCTCACACTAACCAAGCCTCACGATCAGCCTTTAGGCTATGTTTCAGTTTCCAACGGATATCTCTCCTAGTCTTGTTATACAAACTGCCAGGATGAATGTACCTTACGACTTCTAACAACTCCAGGGACTTCTCCGAGATCTGACGTCTGTTCAACCCATGTACCCGCGTGTCACATGATACAGTACCTTTTACCAAAATGTTCTGTGAGATTTCAGTCCAACAGCTGTTGGGATCGTCGGAGTGAGATGTCAAACTAGTAGCTTCCAACGGCTACGTCAAAGGATGACAGCAGCGTCTTCAAGACAAGCAGGCTTTCGTCAGACTTTATTCGCAATATTGCATTCAAGCCAGGGCTTCATGGAGAAAATTCAGGGATCAGCTACACGAAGGGAAGAGAGATTGAAAGCTGCAACATCTTGAGTGGCATGAAAAGTGAAAGACCGGAGTCATAAAACTGACTTTTATCAAAATAATAACGAAATGGAGCCTGAAAGGTTTTGATGAGGCAGTTTGTCAAGCATGGGGAAGGCATGGAACTAAGCTAAGTGAATGCCAGACTGGAAAGGACACGCATGTCCGTTGATATTTCCATCGAGTTGTAAACGCCTGAAACAAACTTTCAGTAACGGCCATTCATAATGTGACTCCTAACGGAAACACCTACTGTCGACGTGAAAGTTAACAGAACGTTTTGTCTCGTTGCTGAATTTTCAACATGTCTGAATTTGGCCCAGAATGACCAACAATGCCTCTTCCACTATCTGATCACTAAGCATCGTGACAGCAAGAGCTGACCAATAGCTGACCGAGCGACCGAATGCCAAGCAGCCTTCAAAAAGACTAAAACAGTGCTGTGCTCCTTAAAGTTGCTGGCATACTATGGCCAGAATTTGAAGATCACGGTCACATCGGATGTTTCAAGCCACGGACTTCGTGCTATGATACCAAAAGCACTTCCACATAGACTGTAAAAGACTGTTGCGTACGTTCTTTGACGGTAACTAAGTGGGGTTATGGTCAAAATGAAAATAAAGATTTGGCCACTGACAAGTTCCACAAGATGCCGCTTGGTTGTCAGGTTACACCACTGGCTGACCGCAAGCAACTGGTCACCATCTTTAAGTTCAATTAAAGGATCCCAATTCGCACAATCGGTCGACTACGAAAGTGGGGCATGACCCTCCTTGACCACTCTTACGTCGACGAAAACGACGCCCGATTGACTCGCTGTCTCATGCGAAGGAGGGCGCTGTAATCACTGCAGTGTTTGTCGGAACAGACGCTGAACAGAAACTGTCGAAAGCAATCCATGTTCCCCCGCGACTTCCACCGTGATCTGGGAAGCCATAATCAACAATCAACTGGCACATCTGGTGGTCGGTTTCTTTACCGCACAGTTGCCAGCCAAGGGTTTCTAGGGAAATCTCAATAAGTTCTGTAAACACCGCAACGTTACTCATTGCTGGCATCTGCCACCTATTCGGAGGAGGTGGGACGACCCTTAATTAACTACGTCAGGGCACTTCCCTAGCGTTAAGCCTGGAAACTGAATCAACCGGATAAGGGCGTTGACCAGAAGCTAAGTAAGTTAGTCCAACATGATGGACGAACTAGGTCTTTAACCTTAATCAGGCAAAATTTCGCGGTCCGAAGGTCATCTCGGTTCACTTGCTCTTGAATCTGATTCTGTGGGTCCGAGCTATAATTCACTGCAAAACGCCCTTCATAAGGTGAACAATCTATTTCTACCCAACTATATATGTTCTTCCTCTTCTCGTTCTCTTTCATGCAGAACGCGTTTTTTAATAACAATTCTATTAATAACAGCTATTCTAATAACTATAGCACTGACGTCTGGGCAAACCGGAAGACCCGCTAGTTTTCCACACTGTACGAAATGGGTGTGAGATGGAAATCTGCCAACACCCTAAACCCGCACAAGACCTCGATGAGAGCTGCAGTGGATAGACTCCACTAATGTCCGGGTACACAAGGAAAAATAAGCCTTCACCGTTTTTGCAACAACTATCGGACGGAGAAGCCTATCCCTTGTTGAAGTATTCAGGGAGGAGGGCTCATTGGTAGATCAACTAGTAACACCGGACTGGTATTCTACGCTAACTCGGGTAGAGTTTTAGCGAGTACCTGTGATAGGCGAAAACATGCTACTGCTGACCGCTCCCCCACCGTCTTATCAAAGTTAGCTCTCAGGCCCCTCCCGATCCCCAATTCTGGTAACTTCTCTGCAGGTCCCACAACAGATATAATTAATCATAGTAACACTGTGCCGATAAGTCCCAGCTCTCGCAACTCAGTCTCACACCTCCCTCGTCCTGTGCTTCGACCTAGAACGCAAATTAATATAGGTGCCTTCAAACGTTCGTACTCTAAAACAGGTAGGTCAACACGCTGCTCTCGCACGAACGTTATACTCGTTACATATTGATGTTTGCTGTATCTCAGAGACTAGAATCCACGACAGTAGTCAACGTATGGAATTAACAGCACCT
>QNGE01003204.1:0-77220 GCA_008508345.1 Paragonimus westermani
AACTTGTGGCTTAACCAGGATTTACTTAATGATGAACATCAGCACAACGCACAGTTTGTTTTCACATGTCTGTTCTTTCCACATTTCTGATGTACTAACTCTTTTGATTCTCATGCCGTTTCAACTTCTGGATGCATTGCTAGGTCCACAAACGAAGTGGCATTGTTTGTGCTCGGGTTTATTCGCCTATCAATTTTTTCTTTTTTGATTCTATCAACTGTAGATAGGATAACAAAGAAGAAGAGAAAATCAAATGCAGTGACTAGTAAAGTTGCAGTGTCTATGAAACATCGACCTTGAAATTATTTAGTTCACCGGATAAGTTGACATGACGATCCTGACATGGTGCGTGGAGCAACAACTCTCATCTTCCAATCGTATAGCACTGGACAAACCTACCCCTCTTTTCTCTTAAGGGTTTTCAGGGTTGAGCAGCCCGGTGCGATACACTTAAAACGCACCAACGACTAAATAACATGAATAGATTTACCATCCCAGCGGAGCAACTACTTTTGACCGACCCCCCTCAAATACCGAACTTTGACATTCCCTATCACGTGCAATCATCTTTTGCGTGTATCACCCTGTAACTGTGATCAGTCTGAAGGACATAATGTGCGATTTATCCTCCATCTGCAATAACGAAAGCCTGTGTACTAATTACTAACCTTCTGGTGGGAGCTATGTATGGCTATAATAATTAATATTTTGATAATCTCATCCATCTGTACATTTTCGATTATTTTGGTATTGCACCTGCTTTTGACCTAGTCAGGCTACCCATCCTGTAACACCCGGCCCGGGGCTAAAAACACAACTCGCTCCGTACCTCGCTAGCCTGACGTATCTCTCTGCACACTATTTTCCGGGGTCAACGCGACAAATTTTTGGCTTTTCATTAACAATCGATTTTCGCTAGTGATCACAGGCAAGGTTTTATTCTGTTGGATCAGTCCCAACAGGTGGACCCCAGCTCACTCAGCAGCACTCCAAAGATCACCAGGCAAGTAGTGCATAGAAGCTGGGGTGGATTTCCTTTTTTAGGTAAAAAACTGAAAAACTCTGATGGAATGAAGGTGATCTGAACTCTTAGTAAAATGGAACAAATGATATTTTTAAGTCAGATATACAAAATATCCTATATCACAACATCGGATATAATAGTGTTCAAATGGTCCGTTATTGGCAAATCACGTCCGTACGTCAAGTGGGAATATTCTGATTCGCCATATTTAATAGCACGCAGTGCACCGCCAATTTGTTTTACCCCGTACCCTCCCTCCCGCTTCCTTTCAGGTCCTGAAAAAAACGCGTCCGTGGACCGGGTTTGAGACGTTGCCTACTGGAGGCTGAGTTCAGAGAACGCGGGAACAGTTTTGAGTGATGTTTAATTATAGACCGGGAACTCCGATATGTATATGGACAAAGACGGTGTCGGATTGATCTTTGGTATCTGAGTTGTGTTAGCAACCGTTTCTCGTTGATTTGTGGTTTTTCTGTTTGGTGAATTAGACTTTATTGTGCTCGATTGCGAACGTTGGACATTATGTGTACTGTGACCTCTGAATGCCCCCGTTGGAATATCACACATATGGTGGTGAACAATGAGACCACCTTCAGAAGGATATCCAAAGTGAAGTACCAAAAGTCTGAAAGGTGTGTGGAAGGCTTGTGCAGATTTCAAGAGGAAACTTGCACAAACCTCCACAACAACACTTCGCAGACAGCTGCAAGTGCTGAGAAACACAGAGGAGTAGATTTGCTGCCAAACTTCTGATATACATATATGTATACATACACATATGTGCTTATAAATATATGTATATATACGTATTTATATACGTATACAATCATATATTTGTATGCACACACAGAGGTGTATATACGTATATGTGAATACCTTTATGTATGTTTATAAACATGTGAATAGATGTATATAAATATACCCGTAGGTGCTTTCCGGTAGGTGGTCGTCGGCTGTGGAGATTTCCTGATTGGTTGAAAATATTAGTGGCGCCTAGTTGAAAACCAAATAAAAGTGACGCTTCGTGGCCGATGGGAAGACATTTAATTTTTCTAGACCCTTCAGTTTACACGCATTGAAAGTGGACAAAGCACTCGTAAAGTCGCCCATCTCCAGAGCTACCAGTGTTCCCATGACGCTCCCACGATCAAAACGGACTGGATACAGGACACTGCCTCAGCAATTCTCTAGTCACAGTTTGCGCCACTGCGTTCTCATCACACCATTTTGCTCACAAATAATTAGTTACGACGACAACTGTTGTATTCCACTGAAAAATAACTTTGTTTTTCTGATCGGCATTTGAGATCTCGTTCTAAATTTTGAAGATCATTCTTCCTAGAAAGTGCCATGAAATGTTCCAACAAGGTCGATGAGGTCCGATGTATATTTCTTCGACCGTGATTTTTGCATTTTGGCCAACTCTTTGGCATGTTCACTCATAGGTTATGGTCAACTCGTCAGTGGGCATCTGATTAATCGGACTGGCCAATAAAATCTACTGCTCGTAGTCCACTTTCTGTGCTTTTTACCACCTCTATCTAGGATAACCGGTTGCTCAATGAGAAAATTGCGCTTCAGGGTCATCCGGTGTATTATTGCTACTGTAACGCGCAACCGAAACCAACGAGCGCGCACGAATTGAATTTGAGTTGTGTGACTGGGCGTGCTGCTGTGTTGTCGGTGCCGTCATAGCTTTCGTTTGTGTAAGTCGTGTGCACGGCTTACTGAGCCTTCGGCTCATGCTTGTTTGTATTGTCCCTCTTTTTAGGACCGTTGTTCGAACCCCTACTTCGCAAAAACGCCGTTTCCTGGTGCGTCCGCGTTGCCCGAGGGCTGGTCCGCGAAGTCACGGGCATTCACAGTAAAGTCGGCTGGCCTGCATGTTACACTTCTCACAAATTTGTTTTTCGCGGGTGCGAAAGGATTCAACGATTTGTACATGATTCGAGGCTGGGAGACCGAGCTACCCGGATCCAGTCAGTTTCTCCGTTTCGATGTTCGGTGCTTCTCTGTTGAACTGAAAGACAGTCACTGAAAACAGGGTGTAGCACCGCTCTTTGGGGTTACAGAGAGTACCAAGAATTGAGGAAAATAATAATCTAGCAGAACAGGGTAAATCAATCTAACATTTTATTAAGTAAGTAGGAATCCAACAACACTTTGAGGCCGTGCTCAAAAGAATAGCCAACAACCTCTAGTGGAAGGTCGTTTAGTAGTTAACAACTCAATAAGAAAGGAACTGTTGCCTTAGGAAGGTCCTTCGTCGAATCTAATAGAGCTTCTTCTCGTGGCCTCTTCGACTGTTATCACTCACTAGGGTGAAGCATAGTTGCACGAGTCCTGTGCTAAAGAGAATGCTTGTAAGAATTAAGTAGCCGCAGTGTCTTCAGAACTCAAGTGAACAAAACTCAAGAATTTCGAGGCGAGACACGTGGGAGAGATCTCGTGAGCCAGTGACCATTTTGGTGGCCACTCGCTGGACACGTTCAATGGCGAGTATGTCCTTCAAATCAGTGTAGACGACATGGTTGGCATACTCGAGCAGTGGTCTTATATAGACTTCGTAAAACATGTGAAAGACGTTCCGGTCTATGCGGGGGAAGGCCCTTTTTATCACCCCAAGAGTCGTAAGGCCTCTTTTGGTGGCCAACTGGTGGTGATAGGAGAAGAATAAGGAAAAGATATCGCGATATCTATTACAGTTTGTGCACCGTGTATTGCGAAAAGGTTCTTGATGTCTCCTTCAAGTGACAAACGCGCACACTTGTGTAACAGGCAAGCCGGATGTTCTGGCTTCCTGTACCTGATACACCCATAAACCCACTTTGTGCAACGTGGAGACATAGGGGGACTGCGTTCCTCAGAAGGGCGATGTTCCAACGGTAGTCCTGTTAAAGGAGATAACGGAAACAAACGTGAGCCAGAGGCTCAGTCAAACATACACAGAACTTACACAAACGAAAAACAAAATGGCGTCCACAGCAAGCTCCGTTACACTTGCTGTCGCTTGAAGGGAGACTCCGGTCATCTGACCAGCGCTTAATTCGTTCAGTCAATTTGCAGTGCATTACGGTCACACGCATACCAGATTTTTAAGTCATCAGCATAAAGAGAGGTGTTATTGGAGATAAGCTCGAAGAGATCATTGATGTAGATCAGGAACAACAGCGGACCGAGTACCGATTCTTGAGAGACTCACACAGAGACCGGGGAGGGAGACAAAAGTCCCGAACCTGTTTTTACTCTAAAATTCCTGTCACCAAGAAAGGGAGTAATCCAGCGCAGAACCTCTCCTTGGGTCCCATAATCTTCTAGTTTATGTACCAGAGGAACGTGTGGGACACGATCGAAAGCTCTGGCAAAGTCGGAAAAGAAAGCATCCGAGATATGACCATTGTCTTTGGCATCTGTTAGAATATCCATGAAGATTAACGCATTGGTTATGCATGGCCGATCGGGAAGAAAGCCACGCTTGGTCGAAGAGAAAAGTTTATTTGAGAAGAACCGCTTAAAGATGGTGCATTTCAACAGTCACCACATTATCCTGCATGGGATGCTGGTAGGGCTGATCGGCCGATAACTCGCAGGAGAGTGAAGATCGCCTGTTTTAAATATAGGTGTGCCAGTGGCCTCTTTCCATGCTTCCGGAAGAGTGCCTGTTTGAGGTGTTTGTTTAAACAAATTAAGTAGAGGCACCGGCAAACCGGGGACCGCTTCTTTGAAGATCCGGAGCTGGATCGCGTCTGGTCCCATGGAAATACGCTCTCTGTAGAAACATCGAGTGCGTTAAACAACGCCCGAAAAGATCCGGGTTAGATGACCTTGAAGGGTGGGAAAACAGAAGTGTCGCTAGCAAAGGAGCAAGCATGCGCCGCGTGCAATTACCTAAGTAGCTGAGTGGTGCGGAGCCCGCGATGCCAGTGGCGGGATGACGGCAGGCAATGAGACTAAGGCCTCCAGCAGACAATGGAAAAATTTTGTAAACGAAAGTTTAAAATCCAGTTTGCAACGTTCGAGATTTTTAGCACGTTTTCTTCACCATGTTGGTTACGTGCTCTAGGATTGTTGTCGCCGCCCAAGAAGTATATCACAAAACATCCGCAAGCATGGAAATTTTTCGTGCGTTTTACAAAAGTTCATTGGAAACGTCCACAGAGTTTGTTGCAAGTATGTTCACGAGATTTTCTCATCGACGTTGGAGCCACCGCACCACCCTTCGATGCATACTTGGAAAAACTGTAGAGAGGAATGCAAGGGACATAGGTAATAAACGGAAGGCAGCAGTAGTGTATAAGTCGCTGAACAACACAAGAAAGCATCGCGGAACCATCTGTGACTTTTGAATATGCTGAGGGCTCACAACTCCCTTACGATCACTTGCGGGTGTCCGTGGCATGCACGTTCACAGTATATTCCATTGTTAGCGGTGCTTCGGTGTAGTGTTTATTTCCAAAAAAGCATAGGGAAGAACATTCACTCCGTTAATAATTACTCAGGTCCATATTTGTCGGTGTGGAATACTCCATTGTACGTTTCTCACGGCCGCCGGCTCGGTCGCGCGCATTCTGGAATCAACGTCGCATGAGCACTAGAATTTATTCGACTGGAGCGTCCACGTACGTCTGTTGGCTGAATATGGCATCTGTAATGAATTGTATGATCGAAGATGTGTGATGAGACATTACCCTAGACTACGTCCATTAACAGCAAGTCACAGGCCGCCCGCTTTTTACATATTCCAGCCCAGTTAACGGTACCGGCCAATCCATGATGGATGAGAATGGACAACATGCGACGCAGTGTATCCGCAACGTCACTTTCGCCCATTATTGCAAATGACTCCATGCACAAGAGTTAGGTACCAAATGAACTGTAGCGCTAAAAACAACGCCGTACATGTCCGGTTCGGTCGGCTCAGTCTCGTGTGCATCCAGATCCTCCTGTGTTTGTGCGGGCGACCTGAACGTGTCCGGGATGACTGCCGGTTTGGAGACAGTGGAGGGCGGCAGACTGCGGGCTGTTTGCGTTCTCAAGTCTTTTATCCTGGAGGTGACAGTTGATATCGTTGAAACTAGCCCATTAACCAACTCCAGAACGGCCGCCGTGTTGCCTCGGATTGCTTCAATATCAAACCCAGGTAAACGTAAACACCGTACCATGTACTCACCTGCTACTGCACACAGAATTGGAGTGATCGGACGAACTCGCGTCAACGGTCATCCGTGCGGACAACGGGGACTGAATGCCACAACGAGATGCACAAAGTGTTGAGCCGCAAGAAATGGTTACAAAGACAGATGGCCAAGTCGAGTTAGAGAGTGGCTGCAGCTTCTGGCACCAACAGAGAGGTATTTCATTCAAGATCAGGGATCAGTTTGTAGATGGCTGAGCAATGGGTGAGCGCTAGGGAAGGATAAAACGTCACACATTAGTAGGCGGCAAGTTTACCAGTGACGTTACTTAGACACGGCTGGTTGAGGCGCTGCCGGTAGTGGTGGGACGGGATAAACAGAAGGTTCTGAAGGTTAGTGTCCTTCTTTTGATGGTCTTTCTGACTGTCGTAATCTTTGTCAGAACTGTAACGCAGAGGACTTCTACAGACAGGAGGTATTTATAATTTCGGTATGCCTGCCGATTTCCTTCTCTAAATCGCGTATTGAAGTTTGTCAGCCGACTCGTGCAGTCGCAGCCAGAATAGGACGACTGCTGCACTGTCTCCCGCTCCGTGGCGCGTGCATCGACTCAGCTGTCTTAATTTTTGGGAAGTTAGTGTGCAAGATTTGCTTGTTCGCACCACATCAATCACTGCATATTGCGGTGCAGTCGGCGGCAGAGGCTCGTGCGCATCAGTACCTTGTGGCAAACGCACAAGTTGCGACTGCCTGGCCACTGCATAGCGCGTTCATACACAAACTACGCTGCGCTCACCACGGCAACGAGTTGTCTCCAACAGACTTAACCACGGCGAACATCTGCAAACGTTCTTATTAGTCAAAAGCACGATTAGCAAGGAGTATTTCGATTACCATCTTCTCATCGAGGAAGTTACATAAAAGATGAAGTAGTGGGGTTCATAACAGTTTATTGAGAGTGTGCAAAATAGTTGTGGGGAACCAGTACTTTTCATTTGTAATGTGCGTGCACTTACGGTGAATGTCATCTACAATGCAAGAATGTACTGTATCGGACAAAGTGCTCACCTTAAAAAAATACAAATGAACTGACGGTAAACGGTGTGTGAAAAAATTGTCATATGGTGAGAAGAACGGATTTTGATTACATCACCGCAATATACACTGAGTACCGGCCTACTGCCAACAATAATCCCATTTTCAGGTGCACTGTTCGAGAAGAAAACATTACTGCGTACGAGGCCATCACCTGCGGACAAAGGTCTTACAAGAGGAATGTCGATGTCTTCTGACACATATTCAGCCATATCCATACGCAGGGTATGAAGAGTTTCGGTAGGCCGCTGATAAATTTGTTGGGCAGGGTGTAATGGAGTGTGTATACAACCTTTCAGATTACGTTTGGACGATTCAAATGGGAACTTTGAAAATTCATCCGTTGCCCAGTGAACACGTAGATTGTTGTGAAGGTGCATCAGGTAATGCAAACTGTATACACCGATCCATAAAGACGACCGAAGTGTTCAATAAGAGCAATAAATAAATGATTGACGGGATCAAAGTAGGTTAGTTGCAAAGTCGGGCGACACGTATTATTAATACACATGAACAATTCCGGACAAGCGGCGTTTGTAAAGATCAAGTACGCCTTGTAGAATAACTGGCCCCATATACAGCAGAAACTGGCGAAATTCAGTGTCCTTCCATCGTTTAACCCCCGTCAAAGGTTGGCATCGTTCAGAAAAGTCGCACGGGATGACACGTTTTCAGGCCAAAAATACGCTCTGGTATCAGCGTGATGCTGTTCACAATCAGACAAAGGTTGCGGTCTACGCGACTGAAAGGCCACAGACTCAATATCCGCTTCATAATTCCAAGAAATACCAGGTGCATATAGTCCAGTAGAAAAGTGAATATTATGCCAATAGGTATATCACTGAGAGAAGGATTCACAGTGTGGTGAGCCAGATTGCTCTCACGAATGAAGGTGTCGTGTTTGCGCAGCGGAGAATAGGACGGGGGGAAGGTGAGTCGATGAGCAACACGTATTCCTTTTTGTCTGCATTGATCACAGCCGAAGTGGCCCGGATGCCCTTCGACCTGCCTAAGGAAGCAGAAGTATCATAGATAACACTACGCAGACTGCACTGTGCGGTGTTCATTGCAGACCATCCCGCAATAAATGCCGGAGTTCGATAACGCAGTCCATCGAGAACTGCTACACTGACCTGCAGAAGGTGCCCACAATAAACGGTTTCGATTTCAGCAGAGGAACTGTGCGTTCTAAAATAGGCCACACTAGTGTCTCCGACACGTTGGAAGGGGATACACCCTCAGTGTGCAGTTGTGGCTGAGCACCAGTGCAGCCGATGTTACCTGGTCGTGATAGATGGCGCGGTGACGACTTCTCTAACCCGAAATGTAAGTAAACACCGGAGCCAATGTACTTCTTAAGGCAGTCTCGACCATCCACCTCCTTGGGTCCCGTGGAAAAGTTTGGTGGTGCAGTCGCAGCACTCCACTATACATGGGATGATAGACCATCTGCGTGACTGTTGGAAGCAAAAGGCCAGATCGTCTTTTATACTTCTGGTCTAACACACTGCAACGTACCGTTCCAAGTTATGGGATTGCATCCTGAAAGGAGGTTCTTCACTTACATGGCTGTTCTCACTTGAGGTGCGTTTGCGTGCAACTGAACGTTCCAATAACACTGGGATGAACGTTTCGGCGGCCGGTTCAATTTCAACAGGGTAATCCGTCAACACACGTGACACATCTGTGCAACAGGGTTCACCTAAGAATGAGACAAAATTTCATTAAATTACTTCGCAGTTCCGGTTTAGAACAACCCCGAAGGCGGTCCCACATAGAGAAGACCGGATCGCAGCGAAAGGGCACCTGCTAGATTAGTCCTTTTTGATGACGATAAATTGTTGCTTTAGATGTTCCACGCAGTGAATTTGGGCGCCTACAATAAACGTTTTATGAGTGGGATTGAAATCTCATATCTTTGTAAGTACTTGAGAAAGAGCTAGAGTGTAGCGTAAGAATATTACAGCGTTTCCTTCAAGCATTCCAATAATAATACAGACATTTGCTAGTTCATGTCGCCTAACCTGATTATACCCTTCTCAACTTGAACAAAATTGAAACATCAATCATAATTATACCAATTTCATGGGTGTAATTGGAATCCTCTATTTTCTTAAATACTTCAGGTGGAACAAAATTAAAATAACTATCAGAAAACACCGTTCGTAAACGGCTCGTGCGATGCACAATACGGGTTAATCGTTCCTTTGATGTTGAGGAATAACAAAACCGCTTGACTTCCGCGACAACTACCTCGGCGAACTCGGCAGATTAGCAAATAAAAAGGTCTGAATTTACACACTTACTCAAGTCAATGTCTAAATTTGTCGAGGTGGATAATATACATTTCCAAATGAAGTTAGTGGACCTGCAATTTTGGAATAATTATTTCATGACCTACTTGTTCTTAAGATTTTGCTCATTGCCCACCGAAAACCGCGGGATATCGGTGTACCCCGGCCGGCAGAAAGTGGCACTAAGTTCGTATCAGGCTTTCTATAGCAGCAGCAGCGCTGTATCCGGAGATATATAGGAGTTACAGGCAAGACAGACCTGACGGGAGGCAAGGAGGAGGGGTGCTACGTTTAGTTGCCAGAAGGTATGTGCAACTGCAGATCCTCTCTCAGTACATCGAACACTCATCCGATATAGAGTGTAGTGAAATCGGATGTATCTGTGTATCGCATCCCAATGTCACAAGCTACCAAGGATGCGAAGCTCATCTATTTTCAGGGTCATTACTGCCAAACCACACTTCTTGCTAAGTATTGGATAGTTCAACGCTGCTAGCGTCCACTGGGGGAAATGTTCGGCTTCTACATCAAGTCTTGGAGCGGACCTGCTAAAATTCCTCCATGACAACATGCTGATTCAGTATGAGATGCAGTTTGCACTCCAGGTTAGGCCAAGTCCCCTCACTGCACGACCTTGGGATGATCAAATACGAAAAACAACTTCACTTTGTAAGGGTGTTCCTCTTGGGGGAAGTTAACATAAGGCTATCACTTTTCAAGTTTTGCATCAGATAGCAGCTGACGCTTTCCAAGTAATCATGCAAATTTGGAGAAGTTACAACCGACAGACTGATCCTGGATGCACAATCTCTGGATCGGATTCATCTCTCAGGCACGGTTGATCAAACCTGGGTGTTGGTTAAGAAAACTTTGCACGTCCTCACGGAAAAACACGCTCCACTGATAGGACGCCGCCTGAGGATGAACCGCGCTGGTCGACAGCCAAAACGGATGTCACCTAAGATAAAGAGAGCTTGGCTAACTTTCAAAAAACAATTGGCCGTGAAACTTTTTCACTCTACCTTCGCACTGTCGAACTGCAGAATATTGATCGAGCCGGCTACGAATCACCACAAGCTCGAGGTGTCAAAGTCAGTCCGAAGCAGAACTACGCACTTGTCTAAGCTAAGCCAGCGATGCACAAGGCAGTAGGCAGCCTCAGGCTGTCTAACGGCAGTCTACTTATCAGTTCTCAGACGAATTCGAAACATTTGGTGTTACACTTTGCCGGTGTCTACATAAAGGATAGTCGACAAAACCCCAACCTAAACTTACCTTCCGTAATGACCGAATAAATGATTCGCGGGGAGTTCACACCTCACTTAGTAAGGAAAGTACTACGGCAGTACTGCAGTGTTTGTTTTGTTTTGTTACTGTCATCTCTGAGAAACCTTCGCTTTTTGATCACTGTATTTTGTTACATTTTTCACATTTTAATCCCCATTCTAATTTCTCGACAGCTCAAAGCGGCCGCTAGATGTGACCGGGTAGCAGACGCAGATCGTAAGCTGAGATAGGACCGGTACCATAACTACATTTTATATGCAGTCATCTGTTTTAAAAACATAGACCGTGATGAACAGGCTACAAAAGGAACCAAGTGCCAGGACAGGGAGGTAATGAGGCCAACAATACGTGGGAAATCATTTTTCAACGATACATGTATGGTACGACGAACACATGCCTCCACTCCGGAGTTCAACCGTGTGATGCGGTAAGAGATGAGGGCTGCAGAATTTTACTCACTGTTAATTACTGCTCAGCAATTCATGTCGAACTATCTGACTATTAGCTTTCACATCGGCGGTTTTAGATCAACCGAGCTATCCCTACACATGTCGCTTGTGCTTAATATATCGATCTTCTCGTACAATGGCAGTAAGCCGTCACGCACATGCGCAGAATACAAACCATTTTGCATTGCGCTAGCAGGGGAGTATTACCTCTCACTGCTACGCGACTGCAGTGTCACAGAAGTGTATTCACATACGCGTGTGGCATATATAGCTGCGGGACTACGTGCATATTAATGGTAGCGTCAGGATGAGTGTGTACACGGGTGTGGCCATCTCAGTATGGTTGCGTTCATTTAGTAACGAGCTTGTATGAGAACCGTTTCCCAGTCTCTCGTTTCTTCGTTGCTCTCCCTCCTCTTATATCCAAGCCTGACACTGTGCTGGCAGGCGAAGCATAAAGCTGGACATCACAATCGAAGTGCGGAAAGCTGGTGCCCACCAGCGCAAGAACATGGACTACCAGTCTGTTAGCCTTCAAGATTTGTGAAAGGAACGAACTGAATTGAACGATGACTGTTTTGTGTGGGCGATTTATGGTGAAAGTGTGATGAGAGAGGAACCTAGTCGTCACACTTCTATTGACTGGCCAAATTGTAGGGCTTCATCATTTCCTCCATGATGGAATGAACAAGAACGCACGCGCACACAGGGTTCACACGACTTAAACACTGCGATGACATACTGCAGCGACTCAAAGATAGCCCCGAACTGCTTGCTGTGAGGTGTGTTAAATTCTTTCCAACATCTCAGTTCGCACTATACATAAGTTAGAAAAGGTATTCCTCTGCCCTCTGCTTGCTGCCCGTTATTGAATATGTTCCGTTGCATGCTTGTTGGTCTACGTGTGCTGATGGCGCCATACACATTTCTGGGTTGCTCGCACGCTCTACGGTCAGATCATCGATCTACCTAGCTGCTTCAATGTATCGGTGTCGCTTAGCGCTGGTTGAAGTCTATTGTAACTCTCGTGTAGTACAGATTTGGTTCCCCCAGTTACTCGTGCTCCTAATTCGCCCATGGTATTAGGTGCATTGATTTAATGCACGTACACACTGAAAATCGTGAGCCCGAATATTCTGTCATTTTCCGCGGCTACTTATCGCTAGCTGGGAGTAAGTTACTGGTACTTTTTTATTTATTTAATTTTAACTTGTTGATGTTGGCAAAATACAGGGACATGTTTTTAGTTCGTCAGACGTCTCCGACAACAAAGTTCCGTCTCGATGGCATCGTTGAGGGAGAATAAACCTCGGGGCTGGTTCGCACGGCTTGAGGCCAATTATGTGTTGCGAAACCATAGGACGAATCAAACGAGGTTCCACCACGCAGTTGCTGCTCTCCTACCTCACTCCGTAGACGAGGTGAATGAGAGTTCCGTGCTGCCAGACTCAGTTAAGCCGATCGAACAGCTGAAAGAGACCATTATCAAGCGCACTGGCCTTTTTGATCGTCGAAGCATCAGACAGCTGCTAAGTGCTCCGGAATTAGGCTACCAGAAGCCTCCAGTGCTTCTGAGCCACAAGCAGCGTCTCGCCTGCTCGACACAGCACGAGGAGTGTTTCCTGATTGAATGGTGGATGAAGTGACTGTCTGGGATGTACTAAGTGTCCTTGGCACCAACCCCCAGGTGGCTCTGTTGCAGTGGGCTAACACCAAAGACGGAAACTGGGAGACACACTGAAAACGAGTCTCCAAATTAGCCGCACCAACGCCGAGGTCACTGGCATTCCTGACAGACCGTATTAACCCACTCACGCGCCAATTCCAAGCCCTCAAAACCCGATGCTCGCGCTGGCCCTTGTCCTGTCGTAAATCCGGCAAAGGAACCTCCCAGTCGGGATCTAGAAGGCGACAAGTGCCTGCGGAGAGCGGCAACCCCGACGACTGCTGACACAGCTAGCAGTTCACTGGTCGCACTCGTCTCCGCAGCGGCCCCTGCCCATTCTCCAAAAAGGATCGGGGAGACCAGCCGGCCAGCACCTCGCAACGGCCGAGGTTGATTAATTCCGAAGTCGTCAGGTATTTAGTTGAAGTCACAAATTAGGGGTTCGCTACCTCCTCGACACTACAGCAGCGATCAGCGTCCTCTCACTAAATCCTCGTGAATGATTCACACGGACACATCCGACCTTAGGTGCACCAAAAGGTATGCCTAACACCGTTTGTGGCCAGCGTTCAAGTACACTGAGTTAATTTCGCCACACATTCGGTTAACGTTCCACTGTTGGGCACGTCTGAATGTCAACCACTGGCCTCGACTTTTTGGAACGATTCAACCTACTAATCCAAAAGCGACACTATCGGCCAGTTAATACCAGAACCAACCTGTCCAGCGCGGTTTCAGTCACTAAAGTGTGTCGCTCAACCATAGCGAACATATGCCACTCTTACGCAAAAGTTTTCAGCCGTATTCAGACAGCCAACTTTGTGGCCACCAGCAACCGGTGCAGCACAGCATCACACCGTCACAACTGACCCGACGGTGTTTGCAAAAGCTCGTCGCTTAACACCGCTTAACACCGTTTAACACCGCAAATGCTGGTGCATGATTTCATTCGCTCATGAAATGGCCTCTGGGACTCTCCCTTTCAAACGATG
Source organism: Paragonimus westermani (assembly GCA_008508345.1). Taxonomy (NCBI): domain Eukaryota; kingdom Metazoa; phylum Platyhelminthes; class Trematoda; order Plagiorchiida; family Troglotrematidae; genus Paragonimus; species Paragonimus westermani. The sequence goes on from QNGE01003204.1 coordinate 13,943, forward strand.
AGAAAAGACTCAAGAGACTGGTATCCACATTAAGAGTATCGTGTGCTCAACGACACCATGGCATCTGACAAGTGCCCCATCTGTCACATTTAGGACATCAAGACTGGCCTCGAAGGCACCCGTGTGCTCACGGGGCTCGATCCGGTTCACGCTATTCACTTTATCCCAGTTGCGGTCGACGATTTCGCAGACAGAGGTGACTATACCACTCGGCTTGTTCGAATTCCTGCTCATGCCATTTGTTTTCCAGAGCGTCGCCCTAACGTTTCAGCGGTTTAACAACGTAATCAAAAGGGGGTTTGGGCTCCGCCTGTCACTATGTTGGCGAACGCTTGGTGGCCAGCTCCTGTGGAGAAGAGAAGCGAGACTACCTGCGCTCCCTGTTTGAACGATTTGCAGTGTACAACGTCACTGTCACTGTAAATAAATTCGTCTCCAGCCAATCAGTAATTGACTTCTTGAGGCGTCATACCGATCAGAAGGGCATTCAGCCACTGACCGAAGGGACACAGGCGGTTTGCGAATTCCCCCGCCCCACGATGCTCGCTGTTGTCCGTCGCGTTGGCGGCATGGTAAGAATTATCACCTCACTTTCATCCGCGTTGCCCACAACTTATGCAACCGTTGACCGACCTACTCTCTAACACTTCCAATGGCAAGGTAGAGTTGCCGGAAGCAGCTGATGACTCCTCCGACCACGCCAAAGATGCGTCAGCAGTTACGACGGTGCTCCACCATTTTGACACAGACGCCATCACCCGTACAGCTGTGGATGCACCAGACACAGCTGTTGGTGCAGTATTCCAGCAGTACGTAAATGAAACCTGAAGACCGCCTTCACTTTCCTTCGGGCACCTATTATCCGTAGAAACTAGGTACATCACGTTTGATCGTGACTTACTGGGTATCTACGCAGCAGTTCGTTACTCCCGAAGTGTGCTGGAAGGCTGCCACTTTGTGACTTTCGTCGACCGTCAACCGTTGATGTGTGCTTACCGCAATCGCTTTGAGCGCCAGCCATATCATGGGGTGCACCACCTGGTTTTCACCTCACAATTTTCGATTTACGTACACGCATGTGGCAGTGACAACTTTGTAGCTGGTGCTCTGTCACGTGCATCAGCACTTGCCGGTCAAGACATTATCGACTTGTCAGCTGTGACCGATGCGCTACGTACGGAGATTGATTTCCACGCCTTCTGCCAGCAGTGATCATTGCGCTTTGCGAACCCTCTGCTACCATAAGCACATGGGACGATCTCGTGCAATACTACTGCTGGACACCCTCGTTCAGCGATGCTGCCAACATTATGAAGTCGCTTTTTCAACAGGCTGCGAAACATCGCCCATCCTGGCATCCGGGTCACGACTAAACTTGTTTCCGATGGGTGAGGCTGGACCCGTATGCATAAAGGAACTTTGCGCATGGGCACTTGTGCGATACACCCCGATCACGTCCCGGCCCGCACGTACCCACATCGACATTGTAGGTACTTTTTCACCGTCTGCTCTCGTGACCTACATCTTGACGAAGTTATATTGTTTCAAGTGATGGCCAATGGCCGCCCTGAGACCGTAACCGGCGCATTCGTTGAGTGTTGGGTGACAGCTTGCGGGTGCCCGGTCGCGGGTACAACAGACCGCGGCCCCAATTTTAAAGCGGTTCTTTTGCGCAAACGTTGAACGCGCCTGGACACCATCGTACGAGCAATACAGCGTACGACCCGGCAACAAACGACATGGCCAAACGCTTTGATCGACAACTAAAAGCAGCCATCGCCATCGTCGATACCATCTGTTGGGCAAAACACCTGCCACTAGTTTCGCTCGGCATTCGCGCGGTCCTCAAAGCCTATCTACACGTTTCCAGCGCCGAACTCCTGTACGGCTAGCCACTTTGTCATCCTGATGATTGCTTCTCTCTCGCCACAGTTGCCTTTGATATGACGCTTCCTACGCCAGCAGCTTGCGCCGCCTCCGTGTACCGGACACGCGAGAACAAAGCCCAAAACTATGTTTCCAAACCCCTCCTCCACTTCAGGCACGTGTATGTTGGCGTGAACGATACACGGCACCCGCTCGAGCGACCATACGAAGGTCCCCTCAAGGTACTTAAATAGTAGGGTCACTTCTACACACTCGGCACTCGGCATACGGTTATTGTTGACCGCATGAAGCCTGTTTATTTTGGAGAGACTGGGAAAGTCCTCACTGATAATTCGCATTCCGCGTTCAGTGCGGCAACTGTCTATGAATAGCGTCTGCTAGGCGCATCGTCATTAGCAGATGCCACAACCTTTTTGGAGAGGCCGGCACCCGCCATATCGTGTTCTAGCCATAGAGTGCACTGCTCTGAACGTTTAACAGAGGAGTAGCGTCCGTTATGTCTAGTTCTGTTCCATACCTAAAAAATCGCAAACTACTTTAAAAAACACGTAAGGAATCACAAACTTTCTGGAAACTACCAAAAAGAGCTTTTCGATTCACGTTCGCGTTATCTGCGTTTGCCAGATGGGTTTGCTATTTATTCATGCGCCAGAACTCAGCCCCATTTCGTTTACGCTATCGCTTTCGCGCTCACGCTCTGGGTCGATCGAAATATGTAGCTCCAGCACCGTCTTGCAACCCGAATGTTAATCCTCAGACTCCATTCGTTTCCACACCGCAAGAGAGGACTATGAAGTGAAAGTTCACCCGGATCTGCTGGCGTCAGCACTCCTCTAGCCGCATTGTATTGAAATTGAAGTACAAGTCGCAAGGCGGCACACCATGAATCAGTTGGGCTTCATCACCATAATTCTGCGACATTGGCAGCTCCACCTACAAGCTCAGTCGACTGCACAACTCGCCATAATTTACACGATTAATTGTCTACCAGTGTGGACAACATGTGGAGACAAGCAGTGCCCGGCGGTCGCTGGTGCTTCAGCCAAGGATTGTTGTTGTGCGTTCGATAGCATGCTCAACCCTGATTTGTGAGTCCAAATTGTGTGGCTCAAATGACTGATGCGTCGCTTTCACAAAGTTTATTTCCCGTCGGCCAAACATGAGGGCCTTCGAGCTGCGGTACTTGGACCATTTCTCTGACCTATTAATGAACTTGGTACTAGGTACACATCACAGAACGAAGAGCCAGCAATCCGCATGATAGTCAACGCTGCAACGTACCTCCACTGGTTTAGCGTAAGTATAGCAACTGTGAGCCAATTGTTCACGATTCGACTAAACGTCCAACCGTGCATGCTCCAGAGGATGTGATTACAGAGCAAAAGTTGGTGGATGTGCAGAAGTTCTTGTGCAGTTGTCGTTCGTATCGTTGCACTGTTGTCTGTTGACCTTGTCCAGGTCTCCACTGGTCCAATGAAGATCACGAATTACCGGAAAAACATGACAACAGCTGCCATAGTTTCATCCGACAACCAGCTGTAGCAAACAGGTAAACCTACTCTGTCAGCATCTACATCACCACAACAATCAGACTAAAGCGTTGCCTATAACCACTCTATGTGGCATCGATCAGCGTAAAATCGGGGCAGCGCCCACATAGTCTTGTTTGTTCATTACCGGTGAACATAAGGTGCATTAGACGGTTTCCATTTCGTGCGTTAAAATAGAACTTACCGGTTGTGTTGAGCTGCGAATGTAAACTACCCTAATAGGCAATACTGCTCATGTTTGCAAGCAAGCGGGTACAGAGATCACACGTATATTTTGTCGTTGTCTTCTTGCCTAAATGTTGCCGGATGTACTAAGTAGTGTTCAGGAAGTCGGCGCCTTGTTTTCTTGAATTCCTTATCTGTGAGAAAATCTTTCGAGGCTTCGTGTTTGACAGCAATGACGTCACAGGGATGGTTGTGCACCATGACGAATTTTGTGACGTGAAATTCTTCGTTGATGTTACGGTCCACGTTGAAGTATGAAGAACACCCAGTTAGACCGCCTGTCATCTCTTGAACGCCGAGAGGTGAGCTCAGAAAGTGCACCTGCGAATGCACGCGTAAACGCACCGACTCTTTGCCCTCCGTCGTTAACAGTGGTCCACTGGTCCACAGTTAACAGCAAATCCGTAGTACATGAGAGGCCGAGAAGGAGATCGTGTTGCTCGCTGTTAAAGAAAGCTAGCATTAAAAGACATCTAGGTAGTGAATCGTAGGCCAACGCCTCATGGACCTTGAACAAACAAGATAAGAGGGCATTCGAGGAAGTTTCTTGGCTAGCTGCGCTGCCCATCTTTGAAGACGGTAGTGACATTCGGACACCGTTCTTACAGAAGTTCACCATGTAAGCAGAACTTTCAGCGAAACAGCTGACTGCGGGGTCCCACAGCCGAGAAATAAAAGGGGAAGCTTCTGCAACACAGCATCCGCAATAATATCTAATGTAGAGTTTCTGCCAGAAGTTTCAAGTAGCACTGTGACGCACTGTTGGTAACCAGAGTGCCATAAAATTTGGTCAGAATTTCAGAAGCTTCATCACGAGCTAGTAAGCCAATGCGGGCCGGTCATCCGGAGCAAACTGGCTTCGGCTTCACGGAATTGTCAGACAGATTTATACAAGCTGTTGAGATCAATGATGGGGCTCTGGGTTAAGCGCCGCTGGAAATTAAGTTGGTCTTCTTCGATTAGTGTAATGCATTGATCTCGAATTCGCGCAGAGAGATGATGATGATAAGCTAGATCTCCTGGCATTCTAAACCGATCGCACGCCGGACGTTTAGCATGGACTGTCTTTAATGTTTGGAGCCGCAGATGCTGCTGCGGTTTCCAATGATCCGCAGGGGAGAATGGTGTTGAGCAATCTATGACTTCGCGAATGTCACTGGTATTATGGTTGCACGCTTACCTAGCACACTGATGAATTACCTTGATCCCAAGAGGCATTAGCTAATGTGCGTTCAGAACATCCATCTCAATTTCTTGAAAGTTATTTGGAACGCTTGATTTATAGGTAAGCTCTGCGCTGCGAGTAAAGTCGGAAGTTATCACGGCATGATCGCTTAGGCCGGGCGGAGCATCTACTAGTAGGTTGTCTACCACTACTCCCTCATTGGCGAAAGTGTGCCTTAGACGGGAAGGGGAATGGCCCACTTGCCATCTTGCACAATCGGTCATGCTCCGTTGCAGTTGCGACAGAAATGTCGCAGATACTGCATCAGAGGAACTTTTACACGACTAAGGTTAGAGTCCAACATGTGGCAGGTTGAAGTCACCCACTGTCAGGAAATGCGAGTATCATAAGGAGGAATACAGCTGAACCGGAAGATGATTGTCCCGTCATGCTGAGAGAAAGAGCACTGAACCCGACATATTTTTCCCGTGAACAGCCTGTCAGAGTTGAGTGGTGCAATACAGCATCGAAAGGATTCAGGAATGTTGGTGATCATTGGGTAGGACAGGTAAGTGACCCGGAAAGAGCTGTGAACATAACGAGCGGCGCCACCTCCTCCACCCATCACCCCATCATTCTGAGAGGGGGAAGCATACCTGTTATATCAAGCCCAGGATCAAGACGACCTGTATTGAACCATGATCCTGTATGTCTGAAAATAAGGAAGTCATTCTTGGGGCAAATCGGAGGGACTTCACCTAGTTTACTGGTTAGACTTCTGGCATCGATATAAGCAGACCTGGCATAATTTATTCTGAAAGAGTGCAGGTTACTGGAGCCAGTAATGGACTGAACTTCTTAACGGACGCTGGAAGCATCAACGGACTTATCGTCGACTCTCGTTGAGCAGGCTGGTATACGCATTTTTGAGGCCACAGGTTGACTAGGGGAACGAATAAGCCAGCTGCATTTACTAGGTTAGCAGCTCGCAAATTCTGTCGTTCCCTTTTGGACTTAACAAATATCGTTAAAGTTGGCTTGTGGTAATAGATTGTGAAGTCAGGTTCACCGACCAGAATGGTCAGTTATAGGTACATACGCGAAAACGTTCGTCAAAACGTCGTGGTCATAAACATGGTAACCTATGTGTGACCTCATTGACCTTGAATACCTCACGCACGTTCTCTAGAAGTGTTTCTAAGATTTCAAATATCGATCAAAAATTTACTGAGGCTGCTTCAGTGAAAGGCAAGGAAAATTATAGACGTAACCAACTGGTGAGACAGAGAAATTCCGTGAGGGACCCTGCTCTAAAAGTTGTCACTCTCTAAGACAAAACGGTTGCCGATGAGCCTGCTGCAATATGTGGAGTCTTCAACACACACTTTGTTGCTTCGTTTGGAGTAGAAAGCACCCAATTATCTGCCAATACCCTGCCGAAAACAGATAAAGTTTTGGATAATGTTCAAACTGATCTTCGGAGCATTCGTTGACAGTTAGCTACCATTCAACCCCCAATCCATGCCGGACCAGATGGTATCCCACCAATGGAAATCATGCAAGAGGGTGGGGTTATACCCGTCCCCTTACTCAGTTTTTTCAGCTTATCACTTTTGTCAGACACCATCCCCCTCAATGGAAAAAATCAACCATTATGCCTCGCCACATTAGTGTTTCAAGCCAGGACGTTAGTAACAATCGTCCTATCAACTACATGTCAGTCTGCTGTTTCAAAGGATAATAAAGGTGAACACAGTCGAGCTCCTAAGGTCATAAAACCTTATAAACCTTTCAGAGCAAGGATTCCTCAGCAGACGCTCTCGTATGGTGTCAGCTGGAACTCTCAAACCATATATCGATGTCCGTCGACACAGAAAGATTGATAATCATCATAATCTCAGATAGCATAAGGTCCGCTATCGTGCGCCTCACAAGCGCCTCTCAATCAAACTATCATCTTTTGGCATTTGAAACCCCCCCGTATAGCTGGCTTCCGTCATACCGTGAGGGCTACACTCAGGTAGTCAAAATAGGAGGCCACTTCTCAACACCGAAACAATTGACTAGTGGGGTGATTCGAAGAAGCGTTCTGGGACCGCCACCTTTCTAAATGTGCATAAATGACCTATGCGATGTTATTGGACATGGCAAGCCCTTTCTGTCTGCTGACGATATCAAAATCGTTTACACACTCTGCCAGCCCAGTAACATTGCCTTTTGTCTACAAAACATACGGTATATCTAGTGTCTTTGCAACTGTGGTGCGAAACATGGCTGAAGACACTCTCAGAGAACAAATCGAACATCATCACTCACGGTTGTGAATTACCCCATAGTTCCATCTCACTAGACGGTTATAAAACTGATACCGCCACTTACGTCAGACACATAGAAATACGGTGTTCAATCTCTCTGAACTTGGACTTGGCGCGCGATTTGAAGGGAGCAAGCAATTACTGCGTGGCCATTGAACTTGAAAATTCTCACATAATTTTCATCGGTGAGACTTTTATTATATATGATCTGCTTATATTCCACTTACGTTCACGCCTTTCCGAAAATATATTTACGAATCATGGTGAGCAAAATCACTCCTAACACAACATCCACAATATCAAGCTCTAAAGTTGATGTTGATCGCCATGAGTGCGAAGGCTCGAGGTCGAGAACTTGTACATGTTCTTCTAGAGTTACCGCCGTTAAAGGGGTTGAAGATGGACTGGTGTTTTCTACCTGTACCCCTCCCAGCAAACATATGGCCGACTCCGAGGTGCTGGACAACATCTGGCCAGCAGTCGGCCACACAGTAAGCGAATCGGAATGGAATAAGGAACCATGGTTGTCATGCTCATTTCGATTGTTAAACGCATTTTTTAACATTCTTCAGCGTATTATCATTTTAAAACCAGTTCATTTCCATAGGTTCTCGATTGCTGCCAGTTTGTACACGTTTGTTTCAAAGGATATTCTCAACAGACGAGCGTTTGCAGTTTAATTTATATCGTACAAGGTGAGTGCGGTTGTTTTGTTTCTTTTGCGGTCTGTTGCCACTAACATTTCCTTCGAAGGTTTTGTGAAGGTTTTACTTGTATTGCACGTTTTCAGCCTGGTTAGACTAGGCTCTTTAACGTTCATTCACTTACAAGTACAACAAGGAAAACGCGGAGTTGTTTTCCTTAGTGGTTACAATTAAAATGAGTGTAATGAAAGAGTGGTACAGCAGATAGACTACTAATAGACGTATCAAACGTGAAAGGGATAGATTACGCGCGCTGGACGAAAAGTATGCATCGTGTTGGGTGAGAGAGGACAGCATAGGACCGACAACCTTAGTGCAACCTGCAGGTTAGCATTGCATGAGTGTGTTTCTCACAAATGCGTCGAGAAAAATACAATTATCAGTATTATCCTCCATGTTGTACTACGGTAGTATCTAACAAACATACTGCAAGCGGTTCAACTGTCGCACCCGGTGCTTTCAGCACCACATCAGGTACTAGATTAAGCGCTGTCGGAAATCCCACTCCAAGTGGTAGGTTCGTCCTTTCTACACTAACAGCTGTCGGAGTCAGTCAGTCACCCGTAATACCTAGTATTTCCGGTGACATCCGACTGTTAACTGTACTGCTGGAGCCTTTCGTTCCTGATTTACCGCTTGCTCTGCGAGCATTCCACGCAAGGGAATGCTCACCAGTGGATGTTATGCATGCATAGGATGCCGACATATCTGCGGAGCGTTTACCGGCGGTGACAATATCACCATGAAAGTGAATATAGACGGGGTACCGTTGTTTGACTATCCCGGTACTGAGTTGTGGCCCATAATGGGTCGCACAGTGCATCCCTTTAGAAGCATCCCATTTGTCATTGGTTCCTATAGCGGTCGTGGGCGCCCTGATCCTGGTAATGAATATCTGCAGCATTTTGTGTCCGAAGTGCTGGCAATACGCATTGCTGGCGTGACGTTGGATGCTCGTTATTTAACCATTCATGTGGACATTTAGTGTGTTATTTGCGATGCCCTAGCTCCAAGCTACGTCATGAAAACGAAGAATCACAACGGTTACTAGGGTTGTGACCGGTGTGTACAAAAAGGCGCTTATTACAGTTTGCGACGGATGACGTTCCCTTCAACGTCCTCTAGCATTCGCACTAACCCATCGTTCCGAAAAAGACGTCAACCGGATCATCACATCAGGGACAAAATGTTACTTCAGTTGCCACTGGACATGGTTGCCGATTTCCCACTGTAACCCATGCATCTTGTTTTCCTTGGCGTCATGGAAATACTGGTTCACATCTGGTACTTCTCAGAGAAAAGGTTAGGCATGCGTCTGTCTAGCAACATGCAGCGGGCTGCTGAGACGAAACTAGGGGCATCAGTTTCCTATCTGCCCACAGACTTTCCCCGCAAATGTGATATGTTTGCCAATTTTGAGCGTTTCAAAACCAATGAGTGTCGTGCGTTTTTATTACACTCCGGCCCCGTGGTTATGCGTTATTTCTTCACCACTCCATGTATGAGATTTTCTGGTGAGTCGCTCGAACAACACCATCGTATTCAGTGTGCCGGATAAGATGTAATTAGAAAGCATTGAAAAGGTACTCTCGAAGGTTATTAAAATAGACCCAACATCGTATACCCGCATACCTCCTCATAAGAATACACGAATTCGCGCTGCCCTCCATTGTTTGAACTCCAGAGCAAAACGATCGCAAGACAGTTCATACAGCATCAGGGCCTTATTAGGTTCAGTACTTCATTTAAAATGATAACAGTTATGGAGGACAGAACGTCTTCTGAAAGGGAATATCAAAGCCTCTTAACGAGCAGCAGTCCCGTCTCTAAGCACTGAAACGGGGCAGGACAGCATACGAAGGTTATGAACTGGATCCCAAAGATTGTGTAGCACTGCTTCGTTGCAGCACATCTGAGTGTACCAACGATCCTACCGACAATGTTAAAGCCACCAGAGAGAACAAATTCGCCGACCTAATTAATGTAGCAATGGATCTTGACGGTTCCAACAGCACGCCAAGCGCAGGGGTCTTCGGTCGAAAAACCACCTGGTAAACAAGGATACGCGAATGACTGTGTTCATGTTGAAATCAATGGACTGTCTAGATCTCAAACTTTCTGCGCTGAAGCCGGCTCAAATAAAGTAAGACATCAGCGATCTATTAGTCAAAGACACGCCTGTGTCCCAACTTCGGACCAACATCATAGAAGTCCATGGACCGACCTCCAGTGGGGTATCTGCGATAATGAACTCCCCTCAAATCAACACCCTACGGGCCGATCGAGGTTTCCTCCTTAGCATCATAGGGGAATATGCAAACAAGAGAATGCAAATCCACACATAGCTAACAGAAAGACACACCTCTTACCAACACCAAATTTCAGGCCTCCGCCTAATAATAGCAATCTCTCACGTGACGCATTTTTTATGTTAGGCTAAACCAGAGCTCTCCTGAAGTTGTTCACCTTACGTTCTACACCCCTTCCAATAAGGATAGCCGTTGCACTACGACTGCTTACTTAAAAAGCAGTTGCGTTCTCTGTGTTGACAGCCTGTATGTGGACATAACCAATTCACGTGGACCTTACTCATTTTTAGCGGAGCACATGACTTTCAACCCCCCCTTACTAACTCCACGCCCCATAGTTCCAATACCCCACCATACTATGCCTCATTGGCAATTTTTCAAAATTTACTGTCATGGACTCAAACGTAGGTGACGCCCAATCATTCTCCAATGCGCTCACCATAAGGACATCAGACCAAGCGATGTCACCAGGGTCTTTGCGTCAAAACCATCCCTCTGTTTTAGAAGATTTCAAAGATCTGCAAACGATGCCAAATAAGAGAAACGCACTAGATTCACTTTTTTGATGCACGTTTAATTATCAATTGGATGCATATTTTTGGATCTTTTTTCTTCTCAAAATATCCTTACATTATTCAAAACACTGAATCTTGGTGAACCCCTGAGACTTCAGACACAGCCAATTGATATAGGGAGGTGAGGTCGAAGCAGCTCAGTAACAACATGCGCAGGAATTTTTAAGGCACCTTCGCGACAAAAATGACCCCATTATGTTTGTTAAATAATTGTTCACCGCTCTGTTGTCAATCTGTTGGGGCTACCGGTGCTAGTCGACCGGAGGACTACAAAATCAAGGTTATGCCTAATTTATGCAACTAGCTTACGTTTTATGATACAAAATGAATTGAAAATACTTGTACTGCGGAAAAGGGCAGCCTCCCATTCGCTCGCTCGTTGAATCCGCACGATAATGGGGCTACCTCCGTCGAAGCCGCCAATGCATAGAAGTGGCCCGATTCCCTCACGGTGCTTGAGCCTAGGCCTTGCCTTTAATCAACCGGTGAGTGTGCTAACACCTAGTATAATGGGTACGCACTAACCTATAGCGTTCCCAAAGACACAACAAACATCATAGACTAACACTACTAGCTTGTCGAAAATGAAAGAATGCCCTCTTGAGTCAGTTACTGTATAACACAACCGTGTAGCTAACCTCCAACAATTATCAGCCAGTTACTAGCAGAATGAATTTCGGAATACCGTGCCGACGAAGTGACATATTCTTGCAAAGGAACCGTCACCGAATGCTACGTAAACAGAAAAGGTTCTACAAATCTGGTCAGTACCATCCGTAGAGAAGAAAAGGAGTCCCCAAAAACAATCACAGAATGTGACGTAGCCGATGGATGTCGAGCACCATCAAATTTAACCTGCTAATTTCTAGTAACACTCACGTCATTAGTTTGGCTGTACGCGCGGAACGAGGGATCGGTCTACGGTAACTCAAAAGTCTTCGAAGGAAAATCTGGCACAGAAAAGCTTGGGAACACCACTTTTGACCAGTGAATCTTCTCTCCACTCCTGCAGAAAACAGGACTCTATTTTTCAGCCGGTATCGTTCTGCGGTCACCTTAGAACGAGCCGCCCCGAAACCTTACTTATTCCAGTAACCTTCGTCTGATGATTTTTTTCACGGCCATTACAACAAGTATATGGCGCTCGTATACACGTTATATCCCACTCGGGAACACGTTAGGTAGTGGATATGAGTGGTGGTTTAATTCGTATATCTGGTCATTCTGTTTACCGTGGTAGCTGTGGAAAAAGGGATACGTGAGAATTGTCGTTATTTATGTAATTTCTAAGTTGTCACCCTTTATGCTTGATAACAATATCCTCTCCCATACGTGCGGTGTCTTCCGCTAATATTTCAAACTTCGTAAGCATTACTGACTTTTACTGGGAGTCCTCTACCAACGTCTCTCAAGCTCGCTTACGGACAGCCTTCTCTGTCTAACAGAGAAGAATTCGGTCTTCATCAGTGCTCTTGTCATCCGCTTGTCCTAGGTGACTTTAACACCTCAAGAAGGTTGTAACACAACGCCATCAACAAGTTCTGTCATACGGTTTCAACCCAGCTCTGCTATCAGAAGTGCGACCAGAAACCTCGACACGACGCGTTCATCTTGCAACGGGGTACCCCCCCCAAAGCGATCGATCCAGTATTCGATCTGTTGAGCAAAATAGGAGGTTGTTACTTCCACCAAGTCAGTAGTAGAATTCCACCGTGTTAGACTGATTGATTGAGTCTGTAGCCTGTATTTCTCTGCTACTGCGCGGGGGCAGTTTAGCCGCAAATTCAATCTGGCCAATCTCGGTCTTGTGAGAAGTCATAAGAGCAGTTTCCATGTTGGAGCCATTTTGGCTACCCTTGACTACCAACATTCAAAAACGTCACACGGGGCTGACTTCCCGTACGTCCTGTAAGGATTTTTACTCAGCTGCTCCGTCCTCACCTTTCTACCTTAATTAGCCGTTTTCTGAAAAGCTGTGTGTAACTGTTTGTCGAAAGACATTGAGTCCTCTTGCGAAATGTGTAGTCGGTGCAAACCAAAAATCTGTCGCAATCATCTTCAACGGTGGAAAAACAATTTCGACCGGCGTCAATCGAACGCTAACTCTGTTTTCAAACCAAACATTGTTGCCGGGTTATCCAACGGTTGGCTAGCTGTCGTTTAGACACCGTTTCTCAGTGTCCAGTTAAGTGAAGCTTTAGACAACCTCCGTTGTCTGCAGAATTCTTAGTGCAACATGCACAAACTCTGCTTTTTACGTCTAGGCCGTTTAAGCCAATGCAGTCGGATTATTTTTGTTCAGGGACACTGAAAGAAGTGTCCACAGCACTTGCAAAATTGCATGATTTCTTCGTGAACATCAAGAATCTGTCATCATTCCCACTTGAAGATACCAGCTACCACCGCTCCACAGTCAGTTATCGACCAACCAGCCTAAGGAGCAGTCCGTGAAATATCTTGGGGCATCCTCTTAAACAAGTTATCCCAAAAAGCTTTTTAAACAATACTTGCCCTTCCGCTAACCACCATGCCGCGTAACAAACAAGCCGCGTTTTTGAGCAGGTTAAAGAGTGCTGGATGCCACCGTCCTTTATTAAAAGCCACTTTCTTCAACCTTGGGGAGATGACCAGTCGCATACGACACAGCCCAGTCCCACAAGCAGTAGGGTGTACGGCACCAATGGTGATATTCGCCACCGAATTATCGTATTTCCTAATGACAGAACCTCACTGGTCAAAGCTGCCATCGGACATTTGCTCTTTATAGCTATTTCAGCAAGGATGTCACACCCAGCAGTCTTTCGATTATCATTATTTTTTTGTTTTTTTTAACCGGAAACAATCCCCAGCCAGTGTGCTCTGTGTGGGGATGACTCGGAAACCCGCATCTTTCATGTAGCCAACAATACAACATGGTTTCAACAGGAGCAAACAACAGTGAGTGTAGTGGTATCTTCCCATCAACCAATATAATTTTGTGTAGTTGATTCCTGGCGGCTACCATGGCGGCGTCTTTGTAGCATAATATGCAAAAATAAGTGTATGTTGGAAAAATGAGTTTTACAGCATACCCAGACATGCCTATCAATTAGTTTTACCCTCTCACTCCATCTCGTAAAAATCCCAAAAGGGACTTGCCATATTGTGCATAGAGAAGACGGCGTTTCCTCAAAATGAAGAGAAAGCAACGTTTTCGTGGTGTCTGCTTTAGCCGCTGCTAGGCTAATCTAACTCGGTTTTGTTTCCAACGCCGGTGAATTTATCAATACGTTCCAGGGTATGCAGCGAGTTGAAACAAAAATTATAATACATCTTCAGTACATTACTTCAGGGTCAAAATCATGTGTATTTGACGCTCATCATTTGCAACGTCGGAAACTATGTAGAGACCACATTTTCTTTAACCCTGTGCTTAGGGCCCAAAAAGAACTTTATACTATTGACAAACAGAAAGAGAACAACACAACGTTAAGAGCAAGTTGTAATACTCCACGTATCAACCAACTCGGGTTGCCTTCCTCAGGAGTGTTGCAATCGAGAACAGAAGAGAACCATTTACCGGGAGACTGTAGCGACCTGTGTGACTGACTCAACTTTTGTTGTGTTTCGTCGTGAATTTGGACACTTCGGGTTGGGGCATGTTGGATTAGCCCAGTGGTATGTCCTATCTTCGCTAATTGAAAAATTCTTCACTTTTCCGTTCCGCACGCCATACGCAGGACGTCTGCTGGCTGTACAGTTGCTTTTCCTCGGTCGTGGTGATAAATATATATTAATGCGCTGTTGTATTCTGATTTATTGCTATTCGGGTAACTCACTGTATCTGGAGTAAAGCTGTGTGGGATAATCACCCACAAAGCCCAATAAAAACGAAAGCGGGGCAATTTCAGATGACGGTGTATTTTTTCGGCATTCTTTCGAAATTAAAAGTCGGATATTCTTTCAGATGTTCGCTTTCCTGCATGCAGTTCCATCAGGACCGAAACAGGAAGCTGTGGTCAGGGAAAGTATCAACCGCATTCTCTTAAATTAGACGGAAGTGGGAAGAAATTGGTTGTGGCCTACTCTGGAAGCAATGACAATGATCAGCATTCAAACAGACCGGATGAACAGAGACAAAAACTACACACCAGGGTTGTCTCTTGAAGAACCGGTTTGCTCCTCAAAAAGGGCGATTTCAACTGTTTCGCACAGAAACTGTTACTAACCTTAACGTCACTAACGAAGCCAACAGCTAAATGTCTGCTCAAGGAAGCTCACAACGCGCTGCGCACAACTCATTGGGAGCTCAATTGGAATGTTGGAAGGTCTGGATCGACACTTTCAGTAATTTGCCGACAGATGAGTAGTCGCAGAGTCTGCACATAGACAAATATCGATTACTCGTGGGATCCTCAAGAAATGATTTCTTTGACGGTTACAATTTTTCTCCGAGAATTCTGGGTGGTCGAACGATACCAGCGATTTGCGTTCCATTTGTGAATTCGGTCTACCCTTCGGGGCAAATGAAATTATCGCAGTTGTTATTTTCATCTCCTTCAGATCACTGCTTTATACAAATATCGTTCGGTCACTTCAGTGCTCACATGAAGGCTCTACCCTCAGCCCTATGAAGGTTCTACTATTTATGAACTAATTACAAGCTGTGACCCAATCGCTCATGCTCACACAATTAGACTAAACTGAAATGTGTAACAGTCAACGCCACGTTTTATGGCAGAATATCGAGAGATTGCACAGGTGATTGGCAGACGGGAGCTTTCTCTGCAACGTACATCGACCGGAAATCATGCACACATGGTAAAGAAGCAATAAAAATCTGACACGTAGGTGAACGGCTGGTTAACTTCGTTCCTCGAGCAGGAGAACTTGTCACCCTACTTTCAATGGATGCCTGCCCAATGCTGATAACTTACCAATGATAAGGAGGGTTATTGGTGTTCTGACGCTGAACATTAGACTGCCGTGGAAATTTTAAACAGAATATTTCGCACACATCTTTGGTATTCTGGTAAGACAACTGTTGAGGGTGAAAATACAGGCAAACGCTTCATACCTGTACGAAAATGTGAACACCCTTGAATCTTTGTTAGGATACCTAACAAGAAAGGTTGCATGTTCTCACTTATACATGCAGACTAGCAATATCAGTGCCGTTCACTTGGGTTCATAAACGGCTCAGAGGGGGTACGAACCTTGCCCTTAGAACCATAACAACGGAGAAGCATCCTAATCAGAACCCCTTGGAACTTCCAAAGCGCGCACTACTTGTGATTGGTCAGTTAAGTTGGAAAACTGACACCTAGGTAGATTACGGGTAGTTGGCACCCAGAGCGTCGCACTTTGTTTTTCCTTGCCGCAGCCCGTATAGGGAAAATGCAAGTGATTGAATTTTGTCATTCACCAGCTGATGACTAATACCAACAACTTCTGATTTTAGCTAACCGGTCACGATAAGCAGACCAGTTTCGTGGCCCGAATGCAAAAGTTGAAGGTTGATGGCGTTACATAAAGCTGACTCGGCAGCCTGACACGCTTGTACTGTGCCTGGGGTCAGTGCGATGTATTTGTTGACCTTCGAGCTCAGTTGTCGAAGGGAGTAAGCATAAATACAGAGCTCGGTATAAAGCGGCGATGAAAGTTGGCCACTCCGAAAAAATTGCATCATAGTGGACAACGGCGGGAAGGGTTTGGTGGCACCGACTTCGCGAGGTGATTGTGATACATCTGAAAGACTGATAATGTGCCCGAGAATAACTAACGTCAAAACGCCAACGATAATTTTCATGCGTCCATACTGAGACCTTGACTTTGAAGTCTCCGTAATACCTCGCGAATGTTTTTTCAGTGCTGTGCCACTGGCTCACCGACAATTCAAAAATCATCCACTTGAACATATGCGAAATTAACTTCAACTGAAACTTCGTCAGTAAAATCTTGAATCTTCTGCTACAATAATCCAAATGAAATGCGGAGAATTTCATGCACTCCGAATGGCACGGCATCACCACTACAAATTTACCTCCAGGCTCAACAGGGACGCGAAGACATGCCCAGTCAAGTTAAGACTTAGACCACACCTCCTTAGTCCCACATCAAAATTTTGAATGCGTGACACAGGATAGCGATCCAGAATCAGTGCACTGTTCGGGGTGCAGTGGTCTTCAAATAGCTTACGGTTATTGGTGGGCGTTTTTGACACAACGTGCAGCGGAAGTGACCAACTGCTGTCCGACAGCCGGATGGTGTTTCTGAGTGTCAGGTCATAACGGGTAACGCGAAACCACCAGAAATGCCTGAGTTTCAAATATTCTCTACCATTAGATGCGTAATATTCTTGAGAGACCTGAATATGTCCATCAGGCATAGTCAGGAACCATCAGTTTAAGGCACAGTTGCTGCTTAGGAGGCTCACACTAGACTGTTCAGACTAGAGGAATGTTCTGTTTAACGGCCGACCGGAAGTATCGTTGAGCACGCCCATATCCACAATTCGACTAATTATAGAATAAAATGTGAAGCATGAAAATCCTGTTTACGTGAAAGTGTCCAGCACAGCTTGCTACTCGGATGACAGCAGATTTGGAAATCAAGCACTACCACGGTTAACTGGAGTCATTAGGATGATCCACCAAAGAAACGAGGGTGATGAGGGGGATCCCGTTGAACCCCTCGAGTCTCGAAAACGCGAGCGGCTCAACGGCCACAGATGTGTTTGAACGGGTGAGCCATGGTGAAATTGCTGGTGTTCGTAGTCTCTTGGAAGAGGGAAAGGAAGTTTACCCAGACATACTGGCCGAGTATCGCATACGTGGAAAGGGCTCTCATTTGAAGTGGTATAAAGTGGGACCTCCGCCTTAGTTAAAATACACCAAGGTGGTGTGTGCCTGAAGATTCTCCCATAAATCTCAACCGTACTGTCTAAAACCGCGACATTTGGTGGTTGCGCAGAAAGGTATGGCAATATGAGCATTCTTTCTGTCTGTCAGCGTTTCCAGTAATCCAGCCTGGTAACTGACAGGACAGGTCACGACTAGTTCTCTTGACCTTTCAGAGTTGCCAAAAGATGGCTCCGGGTTATACATTCCATTGTACGGTGAGCACATTACCACCACATCCTCTGATTTCACAAGGTCAACCGTTAAAGTGTATTTACGAGCACAAACTTACACAATTGTGGTGAGGTGCTTAGAGATGCTTGATATTTTGCGCGTTCACATGTGACGGCACAGTCATATCTGTTGAGAACCGCAGCACAGACGTATATGATCAAGTGTCCCCTGCAACTGGGGGTACAGTGTGAGGAGTCGTGCGTTTCACAGTGTGCAAGTAGAGACCTGGCTGATGCTACCATCGATTTGCTCTCGTTTGCGCGTGTTTCAGCACGTTTTATCCATTGAAAACTCATCACCTCTTGTACCAATCTTATCTCTTTCTCCTTCTACTCTCTCTTTGCAATCTTTCGGAGTGCACTCTTACGGTTATACTAACCACTCGGCATAAATGAAAACCTCCGATCAGAAACCAGATTGCTGGAGCGTTAAACACGTGGCGTCATGGAAAAAATACCCTGCCAGGAGACCTCGCTCAAAGACTGTAGTAATGCAACTATTATTTCCATGTCACTGTTAATACAGGAGGCGTGTAGTAACAAACAGTCCTTTTCTCAGTAGCTATATACTCAATAACGTTTGAGCATCAAGACACCCAACGGTGGGACTAAAGTTCTTGGACCAATACGAAAGATAACTGCTGCCCACAATGCCCAAATTCGAAGCTTTGTATCACGAACCATTGACACAACAGAAGAAAAGATGTGAGTTATACTTCGGAGTTCGTTCGTGCAGGTGATTGCACCAGGTTCATGAAGGTCCGTTTGTGTGTTCAGGGTGCGCAATATTAACGTATCTGCCTGTGTTGAGTGTTCGACGGTTATGTTTTTTGAGAGGCTAGTGACCACCCTCCTGTTTCAACCTGATCCCTTCCCGCTGATCTTTCTTCATGCCTTCGTACTATTGACAGAGGCTACAAGACTTCCTTGCGAAAATTAACGTAACCATTCCACTTACGCACATGGCCAGTATTTCCCCCGCAAACGCCTATCTGGATGTACTAACAAAGTTTGATATCGTTTGCCTGTTGAATCTTGTTCCTGTGCAGTCTTTTCATGCTTGCTGCTCAATTCTGAACCCTTGGTTATAATAATAATTTTCATATGTTCCTTTACGCATATGTGAGAAACGGGCTTAATAGCGCGTTATCATTGTACACATTGTAAAGCCATGCAAGTAAGTGCACTATAACGAATAATTATACAGTAATTCGATTATTTGGATGTAGTAACAAAGCAGACATAGTGAGAGAGAAAGAGTCCTGCTGTGTGTGCCCCGGTTCCACTGGAGCCTTATTGCTCCACGGTTGTGCGACTGTTGCATTCGATCATATGCATGAGAACGGCAAATTAGTGAACAAGGCTGATTCTCTGTTTTTGATCAGCAGGCTAATTAAAACACAAGTATGACGATATTGACCGGGGTGAGTCAGCACAACGGTCGACAGAGGTTGTGGGCGACGCGTTTGTTATCAGTTACGCAATCACTGTTCCCAGTCGTGGGCTTGAGTGATTGTGGGAGAAGGATTGTTAAGTGTCCACACGAACTTCTTCTGAGCGCAGAGGTCAGGGTTGCGCACTCGGATGCCTGTGGCTCCGGCAACGGACAACATTCAGAACCTGGTTACTTTTTATCGATTTCTTGGCACTCAGAAGACAACCCAAATGCATCTTTCCTACTGACAGAGTGATCATATTCACGCGAACCGTTAGTCACAGGAACTGTATATTAGGTGGATTCGCTATCGGATTTACTGTCAATGTTTTCCGTTTGGCTTATAATAGACTTTTTGTACGTTAGCACATTATTGATAAAAAAACTCCTTTTAACAACCTTCTTCACTTTTGGATCAAAATCGGTTGTTTAGCTCGCTGCGAGTTTATAGACGGTCGCTGCATTACGGAAGCGACAAATCTAGAGCCAGTCCATCGACAGACATTCAAGTAGGCCAGGCGTAACTCAAAGATGCGGTAGATGTCCGACATTAACGTCCTGCAGTTTTGGAATCTAACCACCCGTTTAACTAAAGCACTCATCAAGGCGCCGTTGAAAGAAATTAATAGGCATAGTACTTAAAAGTGGAATATTTTAAGAGCAGTATTGCTACGACATGTACAAAATATGTTCTGTTGCCAGTGAGCTGCTCATCAAGACTCGAAATTTCTATTTCTCCTCAGGTCAATCATAAGGCCATCTTGCAAACGCAGAAATACCAGACCGGACTCATCGCTTTTTGTGCATGCAGGTTGTGCGAGACTTCTTCTTGTGCACCATGTAATAACCTTTTGGAATAATTAGGAAGCATATTGTCAGGAGTGGTTGCTAACTCCGCTTTCTGGTGTGCCTGTGCTGGTTACGCAACTGATTAGAGTTATGTGGCAAGTCGTGTATAAGGTGATGGCTTTCAAGTGTGCTTGGGTTGTGGGCAACCGGACAAGTAAGTTGTGCCCTCAGTGTTTTCACCATCAATTATTCTGTCGTACTCCTAAATAAAGCCCTAACACTGGAGGATACTGATATTCCGAAAGCAATCGATTTAGATTCTCATAATCCGGATGACAATCTTGTCGCCCACCTATGCGATGGTAGGTCGAGTCCAGTGGTTTTCCAACGGGTTCATATAGCTGAGCTACTGACGTCTAGGGCCAGCGTATGGACGGTGAATTCGTTTGCTAATCGCTTTGTCTCAGTGATCATCCGCCTCTTGGTAGCACGTATTACGTTATACCGTATATACACAGAAAAATCTTTGGGGGTGTCGTAGAGGCAATAAGCGCTTTGTTATCGTTCAAGACAATCGAAGCTGATGAATGCAACCCGTATAATTCAGTCTTGCGGATCGTTTCCGTCGGAATATTTCCTACAAATAATGGTGCTCGGCCCAACTCCTCCCGACTACCTTCGCTACGTGTTATGGCCTGCACATCACACGCGATACAAATAATGGGGTTTGCACACATGTGCCTCACTGGGGCTGTATGATGAAGTTGAACATCTGACATGAGTTTGCCCACATTCTTCCATTCGCATTTTCTTCGTTACTGTCCTCGTTCAGAAATCATGGTTGCTTACCGTCAACAAGCGAACCGACTGGTGCAGCCAAATTACGTTGGACATTCTAGAGCTGAACCCACGTTTATTGTTTCTTCGCCGAAAGGCCAGTAACCTGATATGTACGACCTTTTCACTTCGTAGGCGTGTTCGAAGTCAATTGCAATGGAGTGTTTTCATGTTTAATATGAGGTTGTTTCATTTTCTTATGGCGACCAGCATGAGGAGCGGTATTTTCGTATCGACAGACTCTGGCTGTGAGCGCCTCTGTGGATACCTATAATTTGCACCCCCACGAAGTCTGGAAATAGCTGCAGCCGTGTGGGCAGCACTCAGTCAACTGTTGCTTATGGCGACAACCTCTCTGTCGCCGTTGCTCTTAATTTTCAAAACACTAACATTTTCCTGTTCAAAGTTAAAGAGTGCACAATTTTTGTTGATTGTAAGACCGCATGCATATGTCCACTTCGGCGAAACAATCATTGCAGAACGAGGTTCAGCGGTTTTTGTTTGTTAATGCCATAGTAAATATGTTCAGCAATGAAGCAACAAGAAAACTGAAGAGGAACCACGTTTCAAGGGTACGTTAGAATGGAATGCAGCGTAAACCATTGGCGATGTCACGATCTGAAAGCTGATATCAGTTTCAGAGCGCCCGCAACACTGAATAAGTTGGTTTGGGTCAGTAATGTCAACTGCCGCAAAAACGGTGGAAGGGTTGTGCGCAACGATTATCCTGTTCAGTTGGTTACGTGGGGAAAATGTTGTATTAAGGATCAACCCCTGTTTTTGCCTTCGTTTGTGTAAACTACTGCATGCAACAGCAAATGAATTCCGGTCAAATTAGACACCGTGTGTATTCTCTTCCTTCTGTGATATTACTGTGTCATTGGATTACAGGGGGAATGTATCGTTCAACTTAGGCGGCAAAAGTACGAATCTAAGTGGCACGCCGAGAACCCATCGCCTTCACAGTGATATGTGACATCATCGGCAAATGTATCAGTGGGTGGATACTCTACTCCATTTTCCTGATCCACGTAAGCGGCAGAATTCGTGAAAGAAATCACACAGCTCCGCGAGGAAACAATGGGCAAGAACAAAACCGCTGATGGACAGGTTCGGAAATTTTAGGCGTTTCCTGTGAGGTATGCTATTTTCAGTGCCCACGGCCCGGTGTAGGAAGAAAATAGCCATGAACTTCTTGCGACGTCAGAATTCTTACCAATACCACCGTACCTGCCCACGCTATCATGCGAATGCAAGCTCACTACAGACTGCTGAAGTCAAAGTTGGTGGGTGGACTTGGATACCGCGGTTTCACTCGTAGCCGTATAATGAATGCGCATCATCTTCAAAACTCTAGGCCACATTCAGTAGAATGGCAGTGGTTTAGCCATCGCCGTTGGAGACGCTGCCCAGCCAACCCGACGCTTGTTTAAATTGTGGAGTTCGAACAGGGTTTCCATGAGCATTCGTCCTCTTTGGCGGTTGGCGGAGGGTTGTGCCCAATATTCTCTCATGACCAACTCTCTAGAGCCTTTCTTGCGTTGAGGTTTGTCTGTTGCACACTAAGTAGATCAATGAATAAAGCTTATTTGCAGATTCACCACATTCTGATTATAACTTCTGAACCGTGTTAGCATAGTTCTGTGAAAACTTTGAGCTTACCGACCGGGAAGCGAGGAACTCGCCTCGACGTGGAATAAACCTGCATGATTTCTAGTTTCGGAACCCTGAGCGTGCTCAAGGCAATCCTGAGAAATCGTCCCAAACTATAGGGGCGCAGGTAGTTTTGATGAGTCAAATCTGGAAGCGGCGTCTAAGTACAGACACACGTCTCTCTCAAGGGAAATTCAACCACAATTGTACCGGTTTTCGATCTGCACCAAGGAAAACGGATTGCATAGCCACAAGGAAGCTAAGGTGTCACGTTCAAAGGTATGTTTCCGAACTGGAGGAGTATACGCCCTCTGGTGCATCAGGCATATTGATCCGTGTTATTAGGATAGCCTGTCAGGGGATAAGTAATGCTTCGGTCAACGTGTTCACCTTTCTGAGTACATCCAGCGAACCTGTTGCTCTCAGTGTGCTCCAGATGCGGACTTAAGAACGTTCTCGTGGGTGATTCGCAGATAGTGTTAAATTAATAATATATATTTCCCAACGCATATGTGAGAAGCACGCTTGGTTACGCGCGATCACTGTGGATATTTGCAAACCATACGTAAACGAATAATTTAACAGTAGCACAAACGTGAAGTTTCTTGCAAGAATTACGTGGTCAAAGAGGAAACGACTGTAGTTTATGGAACTTTCACGCACGCAACAGAGAAATAGGTAGTTCGCTTATTTCGCCGATTCAGTCTCAAAAAACGGGATGTTACACTAATTCACTGTTTACAAGGTTGTATGATGAGCGATTTTTCAAATATTTCAAGGTCACTCCGGGAGGGTGTCCAACCGCAACTTTGGAATTTTTTGCTGTTATGGAATGAAACTGGCGTCCGGAAATTGTCAAGATAGATCGGCTTTGGCGAGGCATGGCGGAAAATCCCAAAATCAAGCAGATTTCAACGCAGGATTTCGCCGATTGCTCGAAAACGTCACAAAGTTGAACATCTCGTGAACCGTTCAGCTTAGACGAAGTTCCGTGCGTCCATCCGTCGCAGAAACATTTCCTCGCTCAATGGATAAAATGGGAATCGGGAGGGAGAACGTAATTCCACACGTTAGATGAGAAAATATGGGGTTATAACATTTACTATGACAGGCAATATATATGGGGAATTTTTGACAAAGAACTCGTTCGATATTATTATTTTTGCTATGATAACTGGAATATATAACCCTATCTATTGTTTGTTGTGGTATTTTACTATGCACTCGAGATTTATTCGGGTAAACGGGTAATTGAGTCGACGGTTTGGAGGGCCGCATGAAATGTGCGTGACAACTAAAGCTCACATGTCATCGTACTGTTGGACTTATTATTAAGCGCCGAGTGCACATTTCATAGCAATTTGGGCATTGCATATACATGAGTAAACACGTCATTA
This sequence comes from Paragonimus westermani, assembly GCA_008508345.1. Classification (NCBI taxonomy): domain Eukaryota; kingdom Metazoa; phylum Platyhelminthes; class Trematoda; order Plagiorchiida; family Troglotrematidae; genus Paragonimus; species Paragonimus westermani. Next base: position 37,895 of record QNGE01003204.1, read on the forward strand.
AAATAATGTTGGGTGTCAAAGGCCAAGTGCTAAATGATCTTGTGAGTAAGCCATATAACAAACCGTTTCAAGTGGGCTGTTCTCGACAGGCGTTAGACAGCAGATTGATTGTCTGCGTATTACGCATCTGACGACTAAATGTTTTTCGGACCACACTCAAAAAGGTCGTCAGGTGATACAGAGAGTTTGAAGATGGACATCGTGTTTGTTAACGTAAGATAGCTGTCCAAACCCTTTTTAAAACGCTGAATGTTGTTACTGGCTCTGACCTCACTTGGAAGTTTATTCCAAATGTAGGAATACTTTACAAGGAAGAAGTTTGCACGTATATTCTTCCGGGATATCGGGGTTGGCAAGGTGGAATCCTTATTTCTTAGACTATATGGAGGGCTGTGTTGTAAGCGGACGGTGATCGCTGAAGTAATCGCATCCGAATGTATGAGTTTATACAGCAGCGTCAAGTTCAACTTTAGTCTACGCAGCCAAAGTGGATCAATGCCAAGTTTTTCACAACGTTGTCTATAGGTGAGCGAAGAGGAATATCCTGATAAGCTTTTGGTAAACGATCGTTGAAGGTTTTCTAACACAAGCCTGTCGGACTTGCGTAGGTGGCAGTAAATGAAGGTGCAATACTCGAGTTGAGGCCGAGCACACATTTTGTAGAGCGTCAGCTTCGCAGCTGGTAGGTTGAACGCCTTTTTGATGCAGCCTATTGTTCTTTTAGTTTTTGCTACCTGGAAGCATACTTGTTCAGAGAAATTGAAGGAGTTTGAGTACCGTATTCCAAGATCTCTGACCGAAGTGGCTGTGTCAATATTACAACCATTTAGTGAGATGGAGCCATTGGGTATTTTACAACCATAAGTGAGGATGTTCGATTTGTCTGCTGAGAACGACATCAGCCATGTTCTGCACCACAACTGCAAGGAGGCTAAGTCCTGTCGTATATCTTGTAGACAGAAATTGATACTACTGCCCTGGCGGAATGTGTAAACGATTTTGATATCGTCAGCAAACAGAAAGGGCTTGCCATGTGTAATAACGTCGCACAGATCATTTATGTACATTAAGAAGAGCAACGGACCCAGAACGCTTCCTTGGACCACCCCACTAGTTACTGGTTTTGGTGTTGAATAGTGTTCTCCTATTTTGACTGTTTGAGTGCGACCTTCGAGGTATGACGACAGCCAGCTATACAAGGGATCTTGTATGCCAAAAGATGCTATTTTGATCAAGAGGCGCTTATGAGGCACACGATCGAATGCCTTTTGCATGTCCAAGAGTATGATAATTACCGCACTTCCATCATCGACGGACGTCGATATATGGTTCAAGAATTCCAGCTGACATGTCATACAAGAGCGTTTGCTAAGGAAACCGTGCTGTGAAGGGTTTATAAGGTTTTGTGTCCTTAAGAATTCGACTATGTGCACCTTTATTATCCTCTCAAACATTCGCGAGCAGATTGATGTGTGGTTGATGGGACGATAGTTACTAACGTCCTGCCTTGAACCACTCTTGTGACGAGGCATAATGATTGAGGTTTTCCACTGAGGGGGGAAGGTGCTGGATAAAAGTGATAGGTTGAACAAATTGAGTAGGAGGATGGGTATATCCTCACCTGCCTGCTTGACGACCATTGGTGGGATACCATCTGGTCCAGGATGGATTGAGGGCCTAATGCCAGCTAACTGTAAACGAACACTTCGAACATCGATTAGAACATTATTCAAAACTTTCTCTGATTTTGATGGGATATTAGCAGGTAATGGGGTGCTTTCTACGCTAAACGAGGCAGCGAAATGTGAGTTGAAGAGTTCGCACATCTTTACAGGGTCATCGACAACCGTTTTGTCTTTAAGAGTGATAGTCCTTATAGCAGGGTCCCTCATGGAATTCCTCCGTCTCATCAGTTGCACTAGTTTTGCACATCTTTGCTCACTACAGGGTGCGAGTTTCTCTTCGTCTATTCGACGAAGTTGCGTCTGACGTTCTATGTGTCCAAACATTTTGCTCATTCGCGTCACCAGGGAAAAGTCTAGTGTTCTTCCGTACCTCGACTTAAGCATTTTCAGTTTGTCGGTCTCTTTCGCAGTAAGGATTTTACCTTGTACATACGAGCCGACACGTTCTGATTTAATGGGGGCCAAAACGTCGATACAGAACGTTAGATGTCCGATAAATTCTGCGGTCGCTATGCTTGGGTCCGATGTGCGAAAGAAGGTATTCCAATTTAAGGATCTTAGTAGGGATAAGAAGGCATTCCGATCAATGAAATTGATCGGACGGTAGAATACAACTCTCGGTTTGGTAGCCATATTGATGTTGATCAACCTTTTATTGGGCACGAGGTTACCGATCGTAACGCTGCGTGTTATCAGATTAGGGGATCCACTAGCCAAGTTGGGCAAATGTTCCTTCACAGTTGAGGGTCTGCTACGACTGGCAAAAGGGCTAACCATAAAAGTGGTGGTTGTCACGTGCCAGAATACTTTACAAAGGATTTTTCATAACTGCGTAATCGAGAACCTGAAATACGTAACGCCACCAGCACGTAATCGAACGGCCACTTCATTAGTATCCTTTAGAGATGCATCATTTGACAAGATTGACAAGGCAGTCTGTACACCAAAATGAGCATACTTCCCACCAGGCGTCACCTTTGAAAAGCATTCACAAGATGCGGTCTAAAAAAATCAAGCGTATGTTGGCGTGAACATCACAAATAAATTGTCCATAATGATAATTGTTGATAATTCACAACAGCGCTGTAACTGCTTCTCCGGGAACCTCACTGTGATGTTCATCCCTTCGAAGCACCCACCGGGCCGAGCGCCGGTCCACATTTCCGTGAGTCAAATGCGGCTGGTGAACTGCCGGTACTTGTTGTAACGCAAACTGTATAAGACTGAGGAAATGCTAATTCTTCCTCGCCGCGAGTTCAAAGATTGGAGCTTCAACCTAATCACTCGGTTCCATTGCTAGCATGCAACGCGTTTTCCGATCATCCACATTTCCCTTCGATGAGAGCTGTATTGAATTTTTCCATGCTCGATGGCATTGACAACTTTGTCCCCTTCTGTGGAAAAAAGGCATGGACATCTGTTCATAACTGACTACACATCCGTGAATATGAGAATACCATATCGTGTTTGTCAAATGTCACGCAGTCCTACTGATCACACGTAATGCGCATTACATGTACTCAGTAAAGGCTCGACAACTAATATTGGGTGCATTTTCAAAGACGGCGAAATCACTTGCCTATAATTTTGCATGAAACTTGCCTTTTGTTTGCCTTTTTATTTGCAGTCACAACCACGCCTTATGACCCAACAGATGCATCAGCAACAACAACGCGCATACCGATCGGTTCCCCCACCAAATATCAAAGGGCGCTTGATGGTCAGACTCAAATAGTTTGGTTCGCCATATCTTTTCTCCAGGCGCGAATTCACTAGACGCGAAAAGCAAGAAGGTTGTTGAGAGTGGAGACTGGATATTTGTTCGACGAAAAGTGTAGAGCTATAAACGACAGCGACACAAATTAACCAGGGAGTTTGGAGACCGTCCGTCGACGAGTGAGTAAACCCCAAAGGTGTATGGTTCGGGTTGGTGCCACACAGCCATATGGCACGCAGACAAGCGATCAGACAGTATATATCGTGCACATTTTTTAATAGCCTAGGTGTGATATGCAACTATAGGTTTTGGAACTACTTCACACGTCGTGCCGCAGATAGGTCGGTGAATTCTCTAGAACGTTGCAACACTATGAGTCGATTCCTATCCATCAAGCCGCTCTCACCGTGTGTGAGTAGGTTTTCTCTTATACTAAGTCAGACAACCGCCCCACGGTCCCACCAGGCTAGTAATTTTCTCCGTCTCCGTCAATGGCTCGCCACATAAAATATCATTTACCCTAAAACTGTTTGCTGATAATGTTGAAATCTGGCGTGTTGATCATAACGGATCTGACATGAACATCCTACCTGCAGATAATAGCACACCCTACCAATGGCCTAAAACAAATGTTATCAAATCCACTATCGGCAAGTGCAAAATTATGACTATCAGGCATGAGCATTATCTCCCTCACTCCCTCGGTGGAGATTTGCTCCAATCTACGGAGGGAGAAGACGTTCGTACAGGTGTTTCGCGATACCTCTCGAGTTCACCCAATACTGAAAGAAACTCTAGGAAAGTTAAATGCCCATAGCCCATCTGGAGGGTTCGTTTGAGAAATAAGAAAGATTGTAATCCAGAGACCTCGAGCAGAAAACCTTGTTCGGTCCCTCCGTTTACAAGGTAAGGTTACTTTATAAACTTTTCAAAGGCGTGTGTCGAAAGTATTTTGTGGGTTGAGTGCAAGATAATATTTTGAGCGACGTAATGAACTTGATATCTTTTCTTTGAAATACCGCAAACAGGACAATCATGACTCTGAGGCGATCGCGGTTCTGAGAATCCCAAATCACCTGTGCGAATCTCTGATTTTTCTTGCGGACAATAGCTCTGTTAGAGGACCACTTGAAGCCACAGTCAGCGTAGCAGACTTGAGCTCAAACGAAACCTTCTCCCGGTTGAGGTCTGGGGAGCCTTGAACTCTTTGCCAGAATACATGTAGTGTCGTGGCAGTGGCCATGTTCGAGATTCGCTCACATCGCTACTCCAGTCCCTGATATGCGTCGTAGCACGCTCTGCTGCCCATAATCACATGTGTACGTTTGTCTGTCAGAGTTCGTAGCTAGTTTAGCGACCCCATTTGCCTACTGCCGACTATTTTGGAGTCCCAGCTACAATTTCCACTGTTTTCTCTTGAAATTGCATGCTTTCTTCAGCGTTTTATGAAACGAGTAGGGATGTCGACAGCTGGCAAACACACTCGGACATACGACTCACGCTGAACGCTAGTCCATCGTTCAGTCGCATTATCGTATCATTTTAAATTCTGCTTTTACTCATGTCAGATTTTTGTGTCGATGATATACTGCTTATTTACTCCATACGTTGTCTTCGAGTAGCCATCCTAAGTTCTGAACCTACCCTAGTAGCACACTGGAACACAGCCGTTCCCTGAGTGATCTTTGAGTGTTCCTTTTGGGACACTTACCAAACTTCCTTGTGTCTAGGTTCTGTGTATCAATTCGCATGTGTGAAGGGTAACAAAAATAAAACACCCCTTTTTTGCTACTCAAAAACGTGTGGGCAGACCTACACCACTCATGTGAATTTAGTTTTATCGAACCACTTCACATTAATGGTGACCGCGCCACAGGACCAATTTCGGCCATCTTGCTTAATTCGTTACGCGGAGAATGAGCACTAATGAGTCGAAAAGGCCGATGGGTTGTTCGCGTGCAAACGAGTGCCGTTTGGCCAAACTAGCGCACCAGGAGCGTTCTGATGGCAACGTTAAGACACCCACGGCTTTTGTTGCAGGGGAGGAACAACTGATTCATCCAGTTTTGCAACACTTTCAGGGTAGGCGATATTTTTTATGTGAACTTAAAAATCTAAACGAACGTCCACTTTCAACCACTTCTTCGGTCTTGGAAAGTGTCATGGGGGATTCCTTAACGGAAGCAAAGTCCACTGATTATGTTCCTCAACCTTCCGCTTCGACGGTCACTCAAGCAGTGATGACAAAGACTATCTCTGTGGCGCTGGATACAGGTATGCGACAATTTCATTCAACACTACCGCCATCATCATTTCAGACGAAGTCGTCGGTACGAACGAGAGGAAGAGGACACCCGCAGAAGTTGTCCGCGCGATTGTTGTAGAGGCTCGCCTATCTTTAAAAGCCGTCGACGTTATGCTCAGTCACTTGAGGGAAGTGTTTCTTTAGCTGCCGTTGAATGCACGTACTCGTTTGGGAACAACACGAGTGTGCGTGCACATTCATCAAGGGTGGAGAATAATTCCATTTTGGTTTGACTGAATGCATAAGCCACGCCGTACGTGGGCGATGGACGGAAAACGTGAATATTCTGCGACTTCAGCTGCATATAGATGGTTTGACCCTGTTCAACAGTTAACGTTTACAACTATGGCCCATCCTTGGAAGGCTGATATCCCCTTCCACACCAGTGTTCGTCGTGGGACTATTCTGCGGTATTTCTAAACCTGTGAATGTCGCAGAATATTTGGATAGCGTGATAGAAGACTTGTCGATTGTATTGAGGGATGGTTTGTTGCTGTCAACATATAACCGTCATGTGCAAGTCGCCTTGGATTGCGTAGTTGGTGATACACCAGCCAGAGCTTTTTTCTTCAGGTAAAAAGCAACACCGGTTACCACTGTTGCGAAAAGTGTACTGCACCGGGAGTGTACGTGAACCGCAAAATGGTGTTCCCACCTAGCAATTACCGCTCAAGAACAGACGACGACTTCAGGACCCGACGCCAAGAACACCACGTTGGTCAATCACCTTTTGAAAGGTTGAATGTGGACATGATAGCATGTTTTCCACTTGATTACATGCACATGGTATGCCTTGGAATGATAAAGCGGTTGATGAACCTATGGAGAGCAGATCCAAGGGAAAGGAAAATCCGTCTAGGATCATCGCAGATTACTCAATTGAACAGTAGGTTGATGAGACTGAGAGGAGCCCTGACTTGCGAGTTTCCCAAGAAATGTCGATCAACTGTGGACTGCGACCGTTGGAAGGCAACGGAATTTCGGCAATTCCTATTGTCCATCGGCCCAGTGGCGTTGAAAGGAATGGTAGATGACAAAATCTACGAAAAATTCCTAAACATTTCAGTTTTCATATACCTACTTTTCAGCCCAAAGTTGTGTCTGCACTATGTGGATTCCGTGGAGAAGTCGTTGTGAAAAAAAAGGTTCAGTTCGCTGCTATCTACGGTGAATTTGAGCTTGTGTTCAACTTTCACTGTGTCAGCCACTTGTGTGAGGACGTCAGACTGCACGGACCACTGGACTCTTATTCGGCTTTTCCATTTGAGTCGTACGTGAGAACTTTGCGCGGTTTCGTACGATCACCAAATATGCCTACTTCGCAGATATTCCGACGCATAACAAAAAGGATGAATGTACAGCTGCCAGATGACAGTGCACTTGTGATTGATGCGAAGGCAACACTCATTCCTATAGCAGCGGAAAAACAGTTTAGATTCATTCACGAAGGTGTATTGTACTGTAACGTCGAGCCGAACAACGTCGTGTTATTGGATAGACTACCCGCGGTAATCACCGGCTTCTCTGGAAGACGCATTCGCATACAGCGCTTTGCAACCTGTTGTGGTTTTTTTGACAAGATGTTGCCTTCCAGCAGACTATATTTTTCCGTGTTCCCATATATCCACATCCACCTGCTGAATGGACCGTGAACGTATCCAGTTTAAAGGACTGCGTTTGCCATTAAAAGACAGTTATGTATTCTACCCGGTAATGCACACCTGGAAATTTGTCCGTAAAATAAATCTTACCTAATTGCATTCTTTTTTCTTGAGCAACAAAACAATGCTTGCGCTGATGAACACTTTCATTTTCAGATGTTTCAGGTTGTTGAGTTCGATGATGAAAGCGCGGTCATAGTGCACAGATCGTGGATTACGCAGCCAGAGTTTGCGCTCTGGCCGGGAATGCCATTCACAAAGCATCACAAACTGCTCTTGAGTGAAATGACAGCACCCACTGGTTCAAAGCTGTACAAAGTCAAGATGCATCGCGCAAAAGATATGTGCGTTTGATTCCCCCAACATTTTTTAGATGACTTGAAACTGACATACAAATACCAACGAATACCGGAACAATTGTCAGACATGCCATCATCTGACGCCACGAATATAGTGGATCGCGGTGGCAAACGTAAGAGGTACAGTGAAATCGCACTACGTCACATTTGCATACAACCCATCGTTCGTTCTGACTTCACGTATGAAGTTTAAGAGAAACGAAAACCTCCAGTGTATAGTGTTGATATCCACTATTCTCCACCACCAACACAATTGGAGAATGTGTCCCATGCATCTCCATCTCAACCACGATGGACATTGGAGTCCCTGGAGAACCTGCCCTCTTTCTCCAGCCTATTGCTTCCAGGTATTTCATTAGTAAAATGTCAGTCAGTACGCATTTAGCTCCACCATCGTTAGTCCACCAGCAGGACACAGTGAGACAGTGTTCAAAAACGACACAGCCAAATAAGTGAGAGAGTTAAAAGGTAAGCATTTCCAATACAAAGATGCACCGTGTTCATCAGGTGTAATTGAGAACTTAGTTCTCTAAAACATCCGATTTCGCGAGGAGTTGCATGCCCTACGGCTAGAAGTGAATGCATTGCGATTCCAACATGCAGCTCCCGGTACGTCATCCACTGCACACTTCCCCGTGCGATTCCCCATGCAATCCATAGGGGACATGCGACTGCTGAATATGAAGTTGGAAGAAGCATCAGTATATACCCAGCTGGTATGTTTGACTTTTCCGATTCACAGTAAGCAGGTGACCTTTCTCAGCAGCGTCAGTGACACATCCATGGGTGAATACACTCGTAATGTTATGAGAAAATTACTGACGGATGAAGTGGCGAAAACAATAAACTGGAAAGGAGTGAACAATCGCGTCTCCGTTGCCTCCTCACCATTGGCCGCAGCCATCGTTGGTATGTTCGATCACCGAAACTAATCACTTGTTACCCGGCGTATCGCACGCGGACGTCAAGGGAACCATTCAAAGGTGGATTCAGAAGGCCAGATTGCGGGCAACGAAAGAAACCGACGATCTCGTTACCCACATTTTTGCACTGTGATTATAATTACGTACTCATTAAAGGTATACATATGTTGCTGTAAAAATTTGCTTAATATAACGTACGAATATTTATGTGACTTTTACATCGTTTCTCGTGAATTGGAACATTGCGTCGTCATTATTGTGCGAAATTAGATTCCCGTTCAACGCCACTGAGCTCCGTAGAGAAACAGATAATGGGCGGCATATGATAAGATCACCTAATGGGGCTGCGCGCGTTTTTTCTCCCACCGTTCCCTGAATGTTCCCAAGGTGTCTAGTTAGAACACTCAGGGATCACTCGGGAACTCTCAGGGAACACTCAGGGAACGGGCGTGCTACTAGGGTACGCTAGTCCAACACCTTCGCTTGCACAGACTCATGTGTATAATGACGGTAAGCATGTATTTCTTTTCCATTTCTGCCGTTTGACTCAGTCGAAATAAGTTCAGATGCGTGGTTATCTCTGTGGTACAGAGATTTCTGTCATGGAAAAGAGGAAACGTCATAAGCCGTTGTCTCCTACTTCCGTTCACCACGAACTGAATACAATAGAATAGTGTTGGTTCCGTAACTACCGCACTTTTTGCTCCAGGAAGAAGCTGAGAGTTAATAAACCAGTTAGACCAGTCAGTGATAAGGTATTCGACAACCAAAGTCACATATGAAGTCCTGACTTTTTGGAGATCTTATCTGTTACTGGTCACAACAACCAGCAAAAAGGTCCACCGTTCGAAACTTTAATCGGGCAGATTTTAACGGCCTGAGAACCGACCTAGGTTTACTTCTTCTTGACTTGGACTCCGTGGACCAGAACTACCACACGTTCCACAGCGCAATTCAGAAAGCAGAGGACTTATTTATACCGCGCAAACTGTGTATTTTCTCTTATCGGCCACTCCTCCCACGCAGAATACGTCGGCTTCTCGATAACCGTACCCAATTATTCGCGAAGCATAAGCTTACAGGAAACTCAGAGGACCTAAGCGCGTTCCACATTGTCCGAAACAGTTGTAGGCGGGAAATCCGCGAACACACCAAACTCGTACAAGAGAAGATCCTCATAAGAGCCCGCGGGAACAAAAACTTCTTATTCAAGCATATGCGGCGACTAAGAAAGAACAAACCTTCAGCTCTTTCTTTACGACTACCCAACGGGGAGACTTCATCTGACTCCCTAGTTGTGGCCGAGTTATTCAGGGAGTACTTCTCGGCAATCTATAACGTCGTATCCCCGAGCTGGCATCCTGTACTACCGTTGCAGAAGTTCAGGCAACCACTCGTGACCGCTGAGTTTTCTGTGCTAGATGTCGAAGACCTTTTACTCAAGGTTAATCCTTACGGTGCAATGGGTCCCGACATGATCCATCCCAGAATACTCAAGGAAGCAGCTGTTAGTTTGGCTGAACCCCTTTATAAGCTGTTCAAGCAAACACTCCAGACTAGCATCCTCCCTAGCGCATGGAAAGAGGCGATGGTCACACCCATATTTAAAGTGGGTGACCGGCACTCTCCGGCTAGTTATCGGCCAATCAGCCTCACTAGCATCCCGTGCAAAATAATGGAGCGCCTACTAAAGCGCGCCATACTCAATCACTTCTTATCAAATAATCTTTTTTCTTCCACACAGCATGGCTTCCTTCCTAATCGGTCATGCATAACAAACATGCTTATTTTCATGGATAGTCTGACGGAGGCCAAAGACAATGGCCTCATCTCTGATGCCATCTTCTTTGATTTTGCCAAGGCTTTTGACCGTGTCCCACACGGCCCCCTGAAACACAAACTGGAAGCCTACGGTATTCAAGGAGAGGTTCTTCGCTGGATTGCCTCTTTTCTTGATAATAGAACGTTTAGGGTCAAGACCGGAGCAGACCTTTCGTCTCCCTCTTTCATTTCTGCGGGAGTTCCCCAAGGGTCAGTTCTAGGTCCTTTGTTATTCCTCATTTACATCAACGACCTTCCAAGCAACATTTCCAGCAGCGTCCTCTTATATGCAGACGACCTAAAAATCTGGAATGCCACTGATCCCAGCGCACTACAAATTGATCTTGACGCGATCAAGCGCTGGTCGGACGATTGGAGTCTCCCACTAAATGACAATAAATGTGCTCACATGTCACTCGGTGGAGATTCTGGCAATGCCTTCATGATTCATAGCGCATCTGGCACAGTAGATATCATGAGAATCGACCTGAAGAAAGATCTGGGCATCTGGTTGTCATCTAACTTGTCCTTCACGTATCACCATGAGATGGCGGCAAAAAAGGGATTTGCCGCTCTTATGATGATTAGGCGCACTTTCCCCCGCATGGACAAGAACGCTTTTCAAACGCTTTACGGGACTTATATAAGACCGCTCCTCGAGTATGCCAATCAGGTCGTGTATACCGGCCTGCAGAGAGACATATTAGCTGTTGAGCGTGTCCAGCGCGCGGCCACCAAGATGGTCGCGGGCCTGAGTAATGTTACTTACGAGTCTCGACTTGAAATTCTTGACCTTTACCCACTTGAATTTCGAAGACTTCGCGGGGATTTAATACTCACACACTTCTTCTTTAGAGTAGGTCTTGTAGAACAGTTCTTCACTGTAGCGAATGATGACGGCCGGCGAGGACATAATAGGAAGCTTTTCAAGCTTCGTCCTCGGACCTTTCTTAGGCAGCAGTTCTTTTCTTACAGGGTTATTAACTATTGGAACAGCCTTCCTTCTGAGGTCGTCAGCAGCGCTTCTAGGGATCGTTTTAAAGCTTTGCTTGATTCTCATTTATCTAAAATTGCATTATGCGAATAATCTTTCTCTGTTCTTGGTATTCACTGTAATCCCCAAGAGCGGTGCTACACCCTGTTTTCAATGATCGCCTTTCAGATCAACAAAAGCCCGCTGACAATGAGCAAGGAAAACCGACTGGATCCGGGAACCTTGGGCCGTTGCCTCGAACCCGTGTATCAACCGCTGAAATCGCTGAAAACTTGCGGAACCTTTTTTCAGATTCAACCAATCAGACAGGGGAATCTAGAAGACGAATAGACTGTATGCAACTATTGTATTTCCATCCACCGACCGACTATTGGGCCGTTGAGCCGCCCAATCACTTTTGTTAGTTTGGTCGAACTCTCGTTACGACATTCACTACCGTTCGCTGATATAAAATGGGAATTGGATAGAATGTACGCAAGGCATGCTATGGTGCGTTCCTGTGTCATTTCAATGTGCGTGATTGAACAAAAAATAATGTACATAAGTTTGTGTCCTGCTCGAACTGATTGTTTCTTTTCCGAAGGTTCGTATGGAAGTTTGAGCTTTGACATCAGAATGAGTAGTGAGAGTACACTGAAAGTCCGCGTAAAATAAGGCAACAGACATCTGTTAGACGTTCGGAAAGTACCCTCTCTATTTTGTGGAATAATCCCCCCTCAATTTCATACAATATTGTAGATAAGATAGTAGTTCATCCTCTGATCCTACTGATCTTACTGTGATGCCCATGAAATGTTGCTTCGTTTTTTAATGATTGTCTCTCAGGTGAACTCGTAGCTTTGTGCTTGTGTTAGTATCACTCGTATTCTCATATGAGTTATCGAATGAAGACTTCGTCGGACACTGGTATGCGGTATGCAGCCTTCTCTACGATTATTCTCTGGAGGCTTAACTCGCCTCCCATATAATGTAAGTACCTCGGCCGCCCATTCTTTCTTGATTTCCGGGATACAGCTCCCCTTTTCGAACTCTAAAAACATGCACAGTTAGACGATAATGAGTAATTGTATTCAGAAACTAGCATCTCGCTCAGTGGGCCAGTGAATTGTCGACGGAGTTAGTAAACGACCGCTTATGTGTGTCTATGTCTTAATTTATTGAATCACAAAACTGGAGGCGACAGTGTCAAACCACTAAATACAGTACCTGAGCACAGGTAGAAATTGTTAACCGATGCGTGCGTCAGAAGAAAAATGAAGTCAACAGCAATTAGATGTCTAGGAAGTGCGGGGGAAAATGCATATATTCTCCAGGTGTTTTGTCTGGGGTTTGAGTGGATGGCCCTGTGTCGGTTTACTGAGATGGCTTGGAGGTTTGACGATCGAGAAGTCGGGCCCCAGGTCACATCCGAGCCACTTGAGGTCTATTGGATAAATATTCAGTTCTGTAGGACGTGCCATGCGCGAATTGGTCTGCGATCTTCGTACTTCCTTAGCGGCATGTCGAGGAGTAACCTGTCCTGAAGAGAATGAGGCTTTTTCGCTTTTCCCTCCTCAGGTTGTTTCTAGCTAAAGTTGTTTTAGAAAAGCTTGAAACAAGAGGGGTCACAGCGCCAAAGTGCCGCTGGATCTTTAAACATTTGCACTTATGTTGAAAGAATTTGAGTATGAGAAACCGCATCCTCTAACTCCGTCGCGAAAACCGCCTGAAAAGAGGGTCTTCGAATTGGTAAGTAATCTTCAGCATTTGTCGAATATTCATAGCGCGCGGTTTTTCTGGGTTAGGCTCGAGCCTCGTTATCTTAAATCATTTAAGCAGAGCAGCTTGGATGCTAGGCGTGTTTGCTGTTTACAAGGCTTCAGCGTCATTCTCAAGTAACCAACGAAGACGAAACCGAGAGGGAGAGGTCTTCGATGAAGATAAGTGATGCGAGTGGACCAAGGCTAGGACCTTAGGGCATCACGCTAAAACTTCCTGGGCAACTGGGAATGCACACGTTGGTGTCCAGTGATGACCTGGCTCCAGAAACTTAAAGTTGCATCGCACCTCATTGATGGAACTAATCTGCTATAACCAATTGGTTCGCTCAGTCACATTCGTCAGCTAAGTCGCGCCGTCTTACATCAGTACCGTCGTCCTGGTTATCTGTTTCCGTCAACTACCCGACGGCTGTCAGTGTAGTTACCCATATAAGTACTTCAAATAATAGTCACCGATGAAATGGCGAAGAAAAATAACCGTTGAATAGTGCTCACTCGCCTCAGAGATGGGCCATACACGTGAAACATAAAAAATAAACTGTGGAAAAGAGAATGTTGACGAACAGTTATGTCCGGTTGTAAATTAACTACAACATTGGAGCCGTGCCAAAATATGTTTTAGACACGAATGTGTCGTAAACAACGTGTAAACCTTGTGAACGTCTGTGCGTATATAAATTTGAACAGTGATTGTGACATTATGGTTCGTTCGGCATCCTTGTAGTAAGTGTCAGGTAAGCTATGGAACAGGGGCACTAACTGGACAGAAATGATACTAACGGGATGATAACGTTTTCTCGCATACACTATTCAAGTCTGCCTCTTACTTAACTCGTATGGGTTGGTCCTGCGTTGCTGTGTCACGAGGTTCTCCAAGTCATCCTGTTTGCCCACCTCACTGTGAATGATCGTTCAAATCATTTGCGCTGAACTTGTGCTCTGATACCTGCAGCGGTTGGTGGCCCGATTCCGATTTTGTCAGAGTTAACTGTACTTAGACTATCGGAGAGTGGTGTTTTGTCCTTAGTTTCTTCCATTGACCGGTCTCGACTAGCCAACTTGGACCAAGTGGCGAACGGACTCGACTTTCTTTTTTCATCAGACAGGTGTACTGGTTCGTACTCTTGACTTCAATTGGTCCCTTTCACCAAAAAGTCATCTCTCGAAGACCGAAGATTCACTTTTGAGAACCGAGCTACCAGCTAGCTTGGTGAGGAGGCGCCGAGTTTGCCCACGTAATCCTCCTTGAGGTGTGGCTCTAGTTGCCGTGCAAACCGTCGAGAAGATCAAGCCTACATTGGCTTATACGTAGTCTTTGAAATTTCAGTGCTAGTGTGGTCGTCTCCTGAAGAAAAAAATTCAAGCATTCTGTTTGGCCATTGGTTTGTAGGCTGTCGATCGGCTAGTTTTTACTCTTTTGCTCTGGATAAATTTTCTGGGTATGTCAGACGAAGGATAAGCCACGACCAAAATAAACATACGACATACCAAAACTACACATAGTTGGTGTTTTTAGCCGTGGCAGGCGTCCTACTTTGACATGCGAATACAAGTGAAAAGCGCGAATGCTCGTCGATAACAGTTATCAAGTATTTGTCAGGACAGATCGATGGTGGCGGTGTGCCCTGAGCTTCTCAGTGCGTTAATTGATCTTTGTCAATGGACCATTTGGCGTGCTGATGACTGCGGTTCTCGGCTCAACACATGTTCTGCGTTGCCAGGTAATTGTTCTTATACCCTTCACGAAAAGGGCATGCTTTTTGAGCACACGAAGTTCGTCATATGTGTCATGCCAGGATGACAGAGATGTGCAGTTTTCTCAAGTGGGCGTGACCCGACGCAACAGTGTCATGATTCAGGGACAGTGCATTGGTTGCTCGATTACTTTCTTCAGGACGACAGGTGGTATCGTACTGGTAATAGAAGAATCCTAAGCGTCAGCGTTGGTTGTCGTTTCTAGCTTTCCCATTCTTATGCCCATCGTACGTAAACACAGCTGACAGTTGGTCTGAATTTAAAATGGTTTCCTAGAAGATGGCGCGTATACTTTTCAAGGAGTCCATGCCCCTCTTTTTCCACCACAGAATGATACTGTTTAGAGAAGGATTTCTGGATGAAAGACTACTGGTTTGCTATTCTAAGTGTGGCAGTCGCAGTATCAGTAACATTTGTGTCCATAGTCGAGAGCCGGTCATTATACATTTCCTGATTGAAGGATGCTGGCGCCATAGTTATACCACCTTGCGTGTACCTGACACGGTTGTTGAACGACTAACGCAAGGTTATAGGTCTCTGACCTGCCGGTATCTATGAAGGCACCCACACATATTCTGTTGATCAGTTGCTCAGTGACAGCAACCGAAAGACAAAGAGATGCAACAGCAGTAGTTATTGACGAAAACAAAGAAGACTAGAACTGACCTGTTGCTCTGCAAACCTTTCTGAGATTTCACTTTAGAAATGTCTACTTTGATTCTTTTTCGAGGCATTTGAAGCCTAAGTGACGTCTATATCCACAATAATAACCCGGGTTTCGTGTAGGCCGAGTTGACACTCTAATGTGTATGGAATTGTCGATTCTTTTGTGTTGTCTGAGCCTTTCGATGAAACACCGTGTGACACAAGTAGCTGCACTTTGGTATGATTGCAACCAACGCTGGACAATTCCGAGTAAATACGCTTGTTCAAAATCCACTCGGAGATCTAGTACGTCTTGTTCATAAAGCCTCTTACGAATGTGACCGGTTTGTAGACCACTTCTGAGAGCATCTCTGATGGAACCATCTATGCCGCGTTGAGTGGTGACTATTCCGAAGTCGATTGTTAAAGGAATTGGTTGTTACTTTGCCTCTAAGTTATCGATAAATAATGAACGAATACTTCATTTTACGGTTGAGCTGCTGCTCTGAAATGAAATCTTATATCAACGGGCCGAAATAATTGATGAACGTGTTCGATTTATCCGGCTCCTGCATTTCCGTTGGCAAAGGAAAGTATATAACCATGTGATACCAATGGCCATGTTGTTTTACTTCGAAACGTTCAGTCCAGAAAAATCTTTCTATTTTCATTAGCAAACGGATAAAGTCGGAGATCCATCAAATAGCCCCCAATCCTCTTAATAACGGAACGGTAGTTATGAGAGAAGAACGTTTGGGGAGAAAAGTCATTACCGAACAGTTCATACTAATGAGTAAGTTCGTCGTGCAAGGCCTCTTATAAAGTCACGTTTCGTATCGGCAAAGTTCTGAGCAGATGAACACTCATGAAGCGGGTCCTGTTCGGGCGCCTTCAGCAGTCCTAATACGCTGGGGAGTGCAGCGAGCCGGCGATAGTCACCAAAGTGATTTCGACTACCTGTCTTGAAAGCAGGCGTGTTATTAATGACTTTCCACATGATGGAAACTATGCTGTTTCACATGGAGTGTTTGAACAAAAAGCCAAGTTGTTCGACTGCTTCTCGCAACGCTTTTTGAGGAACGTTTTCCAGATCAGGAGCCATCCTTACAGCACCGTAAATTTTCCAACATAGCTGCTGACGAAATATCCAAGACGCTGGAGCCGCCGGCCGCGATGGTATTTCGAATATGAGGCTTTGAAGTTGTCAGTGCAAAAATGTTGTTACAGCCACCTACCAGGACATTCGTGATCTCGGCCTCAGTACTTATACGTCCTATAGGACCAAAGAGCTCTAAGCTTCGTACGCTTACTTTCAGAGTTAGTAATGTAAAACACAAGGAGCTTTTTTAGTTGCACACGCAATTGTGAATTTGAGGCTCAAAACCCACTGATTCACTACGAATCTTCTTCGGTTTTAGGCTGGCGCCAGCTTTTCTCAATAACTGGGCACTGTATATAAACACAGTACAAAAACTAAATCTATGCAACGAGGAAAACCAAAATTCAATGTCGTTCACTATTTACTCCTGCTTGACATATATTGGTCTAACGTCGCCTTGATTTATGCAACTGAAACATCATTAGGTACAACTAGTGGGCTGCCTCTCTGACGGACGAGCTTTGGCCGAACAACTGTGTAGTTTTGTTTTATACAGACTTCTAGTGCTGCTCCGCAACCTACTATACCGTAGTAAGTTAAATAGATGGATTTCGGGACGAGATTTATATGTAACTTTCAGGAGACCTATTACGACTTCACCCGTTGCTCATCACGCACGCTCCAATATGCTTGTGTGTTACAGCCATAAGAGAACACATTTTGCGCATTCGAACAGTAGTCAACTATAAACTCCCTGAAGGATTGTGCAAACTGTCCTGTTTGTTTTGTCACGTTTAGTGTGACGACTTCTCTTACCGGCCTTTGCATGATGATGGGAAAATGGTTTAAATGGTAGACAGATCTTGTATGGCTCGTTTTTGGTGACACCTGCATCTGCTCCTGCACATTTTCACGGGGGTATAGCGAAAATCTCAACGAATTATTGTGTACATACACTTGTAATTGATTTAAGAACACTACTCTACGCTATTCCCTGACTTTCTCTAGGCCGATTTTCTGAGTGCTGAGATCATAGGAGTTTCATGTTGTCCACACAACGAATTAACTGACCAAAGCTTCTTTCTAGTAAATCATTAACATAGATTAAAAACAGCGGCAGCCTCGGAATTGTTCCCTGAGGCCCACCCCCTAAAAGGTTGAAGTTAAGTTTGGTCTGAGTGCTTCTGCCATTAAAAAATCAGACCGCCCAGCGATACACACCACTTTGAACGCCGTCTCCCTGTTTTTGTAGAAGTGCGATAGGCACTGAGGAACATCTCAGTTAATGTAAACGTTTAAACCCATCGCCATAGCCGATTCCATGCATTCTAATAACTGTGCTATTATCCCATTCAAAGTCGTTTATCAGACTGGTTGTTCAGTCGTCTGTCGCCGATTAAACGATGTTCAGGGGAAATTTGTCCAGGAAGTCGACGGCCTATAGGTCATTAACAAACTAATAAGGTTTCAAATCCAATATACAGAATGCAATCAAGCCTATCGTGAATAAACAGTTGTCTAGAGCAGATACCATAACGTGACGAACAGGCCAATTGTGTCCATATATCTCAACTATACAAACATATTCGGACTTACCTTGTACTCCTCTCACGCACAAATGGTACGATTCTTTATCAAGGGACGAAAACTAGAACTGCGATGTGTAATTTGGAGACGTCATTAGTCTTATCCGCGCACTACATAGCGTAAAAGCATCACGCAGGTAGTGTGCCATTATCCATAGCTCCCTTATTACAGCTTTATTGACGTCTGCAACTTAATCAGAGGATCCGAAGCTTTCGTTTTTGGGCTCGCCAACAGCCATACACGGATTCACTCACTCAAGGAGCGTTCAGTGTTTCCGACCATGTATAGATGTCTGCCTAACACGGCATTAGTTAGTATACCACCAACAGGAAAGAAAACTAAGCCTTTAACATTACACAGGGCAGTGTAAGTGTTACTCTAAACGCTGCAGTGCTAGATACGACTTAGTGGCAGAATCAGAGTGAAGGCCTGGCGGGAAGCTATGATAACAGGAATCCAAACAGTTAAAATGGGAGGGGAAAATGTATCTTTCTGGGGCTGTACACTATATCGGTATAGTTTCGCCATATTTTGGAGATAACGGCCATACGATGTCAGGCTCCCTCTTAAGACAACAGTCTTGTTAGCTTGCATTTCCTTCGGTAGACATCTTTTTTACTAATTTTGAATTTCGCTAAAGGTCAACTACGACACGAGTACTCTTTTTTAACTCATTGCTTGTCTAGTTTGGTCCATGTTCTTGCGATGCTTGATAAATTATCTTACTAAAATGTTTCCAGATTCCATGTTGGTGAAATGCCGTAGCACTCGAGAGTTTGAGTTAAATCGCCTTAATTTTTGACGAATCAGGGTGGATGGCCCAACTTCTTCAGCTGCACCACGTATGTTACGTCCTCTCTTCTGTATTATGGCTGAACCATTTCTCACCATTTTTCCTCTGCAGACTCCAATCTTGGGTGCAATATTCAAAATATGGTCACACAAAAGCCTCATGCATATGCATTATAGCATCAAAGCATCCCGACTACTACTTTCATCATTTGAAACAGTACTGTCGCTAGCGTTTGAGCCGCTTCCAACCATTGGTGGTATATCTGTAATCGTTTTCTAACATCACTTAACACCAGTGTCCATTTATGCTATTTCCATATTCTGTCGAAGTTTTGGCTGATAAATATTCTCATCCACCTGTATGGTTGCATTTCGTAGCTTTTTGCAAAAAACTCTACTAGATCGTCCACTCACCCAGTCTATCTAAATCCTTCTATACGATCGCTATAGAGATGCTTTGTCATGCTCAAGATCCTCGGCACACCGGCGGCTAAGGTATTTAGGATGTTCCTTGAGATCACCAAAAATGAGCAACAGCAGGAGCCCCGGCATGGCGCTAGCGGTACTTCGCTCAATACTACTACTGCTTTCAGGGTCACTCCACACCGCTGTACCGTTCTATAGAACGGATTACATAAGAATACAGAAATCCAACTGCTCTTTTACATGTTCAATCTGTGAATAAAAAGTACCTGTGGTTGGCGAAATCAGACACTTTGGAAATCTCTGTACGGCCAAGCGTCGGCTACCTCTGAACGAAATGAGTGATTTGTAAGGCTGCATAGAGCCGTGCCATGCTGTATACAAAGCCTCGCTTTAAACCAGATGTTCCTCTGTGCCGTTCGGTAGAATGTATTCCATTGGTTTCAGAACTGCAGGAGCATGCTCAACTGGGCGACAGCCTGTACTCTTGTTTTCTTAAAGCGAGTTCACACTTTTAGCCTCTTTTTCCATTCTTACGGATGAGCAACAACACTTTTCACCTACTTTTTCGAGTATCTGTTTCGAATTTTAAGTCTCCATTGCTTGTTCTGTGTGGTGTTTGTTTTGAATTGTTCGATTATATTTTGAGGTAGACATTAACTTAGTATTACATGGTTGATGATCGCCAACTAAGTAATTCAAGGCTGTCCGCTGTCACCATTTTTGTTTAATTTCGTTATAGACGAAATAATGGAGGATTGTCCGCGGCACTCACAAGATGCCGGCGTGGACCNTGATGATGATGATGATGAAAGGCCTATTGTTTACTGTGCGTTTTTCGTCAGGACCAACGGCAGCCCGAGCCATGGTGCCCACGAATACGGCTAAGAGCTTGGAAGTGGTAATGAAAAGTATACATCTAATTCCGGAAATTCCGCATGATGGCTTTGGATTTGGTTGATCACGTAGATGTTCTGCATACTAGGTCGCATTCATTATTGTAAGATTATCAGGTAGGCTAGCGGTACTGTGACCTAGACGGTTCCGTCGTGAGGACCAGAGTGGATCTTGCTTTTACCAATGATATGCCCTACTGACATGCTCCAACAAGAACGAACATCAAGTCTGGCACCTATTTTCGGAAAGGATCAGCAAAGATGTCCATCCGAATGCCAGCATTGGTCCGAGATTAGTAGTTTACGACTGGTATCGATCGAGATCCGTCATCGTTCGCGAAGTTCCCTGTTAGTATACAGTGGGTTCCACGTAAATTCAGACGATTCGTTTTCGGCGTCCGTTTGAGAAGACCGACTGAGTCGACACGAATGTAGACAGGCCTGTTTTTACTACATATTCCTCAACCTTGTAGCCTAAGTTAAGCAGGCCGAAGTGATGTGAACGTGAAAATTCATTTGACTGGATTCCCAAGCGGAAGTCCAAACAAGCCGTTTGAAATTCCTTGAACCACCCTCGAAACGTCAGAAGTGCGAATAGAAGTCTGTATACACCTTGTATGAATCAGTTTCGCCTGCTTTCGTGGATAAAGTATATTAAAGTCTAGTCGGCTGTCTGCTCACCCTCCAAAACTCCGTGAACGATATGGGTTAAGCATAATTAGACAACTCCACGCTACATTGAATGACTCCACCGTGAAGCTCCATCAGCAATGTACACATGAAACTGTGTTTTGGTAGTTTTGAATTCCCATCACCTACTTCTTTTCGCTTCTCAAATCATCCAGTTGTTCACAACGCAATTTTTGTTCGGCCGACTTTTTATTTCTGATGTTATTTGGGCTATGAATGTCGTCCAGCAAACAGCAAATTTTAACCAATGGTGCCGCCTTCTGGTGAAAATTAATATCATCAGATCAGTGCTCGCTGCTGTCTTAGTTGATAGTGCCTACCAAGTACGTTTTGATTCTGGTCAAAAGGATTTGGTAATCGGTGTTGTAGCATTTACCGACTCAAATTTGAATAGTATGCAGCTACTCGGTTAATTGTACCAAAGTAACATCACAACAGTTAATTGGCGCATGCTTGTTTTTGCATGTTGTTCTCACGAGCCAACAACTATGGTGACTAAGCTGTCGATATGCCCCCATAAAGTGTTCACCTCCCGATGCAAGACATGACTAACCTAATTCCGGGTCCTTCATACCTAGGGTGAGGGTTTGCTTGGAGGCCATACTCGAGGCCTTTGATTCAGGCTTATAAATTTGAATAACCGAACACTATCTAGTCGATATACCACCCGGTATGTTGTGTGTCGCTTAGCACCTTGTGTAATAACTGCGAACTTAATTTTGATCATGTGTCTAATTCACAAGGCATAAACATATAGCTGAAACGCGAAATCCAGTGTTACTTTCAAGTCGAACGTCACTCACATTTGATTACAGCATTCGCATTCAGATTGACTTTCGAAATGGAGCACTAAACCTTAGTTCCGTTCTTGTTAACGCTCGTCAGCAGTACATATCTCTATCACGGCGGGAAAGAAACCCCGGCCATGCTTTGTCAGTTGGTGACCACCTTACTGACCTGCGTTTTTCGGCTATAATCCCGTCACTCTGGGCTCCCAGGTACATCTGTCTATGAAGCGTAGGCAGTAGCCGTTGATTTATTTCTTATCTTGACGATTGCGATCGCCAACCTCTTTCGAAGGGGGCCTGGTATCCACAGCTCTATCTGTACGCCGTCGCCTATATCTGTTGAGATCCGGTTATCAGCAGGCAGTCCCTGCACTTTTCGAATGGGGTCTAATCATAAAAGCAAGCACTTGCCATAGTGTTTTTTATATCACCCACCTAAATGTTTAGTGTGTTCTTCAGAACCCCTCTCTGTGAGCAACTAATGACTTGCCATTCACATTATGCCCTCTTGCGACAATGATTGTCTTCTCATATTAAGAATATGCCCATTACCATAATGAAAACAAGGACATATAGGCGGACATGTGTTTTCGATAATTCACTTTCAAGCCGGTACAGTTATATAAGAAGTTAATAGGGCTAGATCGATACATCGATCAGACTCATGACAGAGAAACTAGGTCACTGGTCAGTCAGTTAGCGATGGCTTGGATGGTCGGTTACATCATGCTTGTCCATTGGTTTGACCGCGCAGGTTGACCATCGATCCGATGGATTTATGGGCATAGTAAGTGCGGCGTCTGAACAAACCGTTTTTGATGACATAATGCCAGGTCAAGCAGCCTGATTCCGATAGCCTTAGCAGTACAAAGTGTTCTAATTCGGACAGCTTTTGATCGGTTGCCTGGAACGCGATATACCACTTTGAAGGCTTGATCAGATATGTGAGGTTAGCACTGTTGACCGATCGTGATTCCCCGTGTCCCAGCCACCGTGGGTGGTGTTCTTGGATTCGCTTCGAAAGCTGTCTTAACGTTCGACCAGTATAACCTGCTCTACAGGAACAGGTGCATAAATGAATACACATAGATGAGGTCTGAACTGCCAGTCTATCTTTGTTGTAAAACTTGAGAATTAGGGATGTGGAGAATTGAATGCGGAGTTCAGCTGTAGCACAGGTCCTGCTGATTCTCTGGTTGAGCCTATTTGTTAGCCATTCTGTGGCACTGTCACATTTGAACGGCACCCAAATAAACACAGGCTTTTTTAGATGAGACCCAACTGTGAAAAGTCAGGGTTTCGGCTGGATTCGAAACAGCGACAGACACAGCATGCCTCAACGCGGCAAGCGCTCTACCAGCTGAGCTACGAAGCCACACCGGGAGCTCGGCAATTTCACATGTGTACTCTGTTACCCACCCGTCCCACTGTCTCATATAGAATCCACCAAATGATTCAGGGGATCGACTGCCCCGGCAGGATTTCTCAAACAGTTCACGCTGGAATCCACCAACGCCATTACTGAGCATAGAAATTGTATTACTAATAAGTAGTGTGGCAGATTTATGAATTTAGATGAGACCCAACTGTGAAAAGTCAGGGCTTCGGCTGGATTCGAACCAGCGACAGACAGCATGCCTCTGCCAGACGACTGGTGAACTACCTGTACTCAGGAACCTCAAGGGGTGCCATTGTGTGGTGTTCTTTGTTACCCTTTTGGTTACAATTAAGATAACTTTCTTCTATCTCTTACCAACCCAGCCAGACGCAATTTACTAATCTAGCTAAATTTTACTCTTACTTCGGGTCAGTGGTTGCTAAAAATTAAAAGCTATTTCATTTCTCAAAAACCCTTCTGATTATATTTTATAAATGTGTATTCTGCCCTAAATCTGAGGACCATGAATTAATTTGGCATCATACGTGTGCGTTACTAACAGAGGTAATATAGTAAAGAGTTTCTTATCACTTCCGGTTTCAGACTTTTACGGTTGCTCTCGCCTCTGGAATTGTTGCTCTTGTAATCACATGGTTTAGAGTAAGTTAAACCTCATCATTCAATCTCGCATCCTGTTTTTTCTTTAGCTGCACACTGTTTCTCGAATGTCAGCCTTCACTTCTCTTCACGTCAAATGTCGTAATTCTGCTTATCCTCGGACGGATGGTTTGCAGCGCGCCTTAGTTCCGGACGAATTTGTGGATTGGCGTGTCAAATGGGATGCCTACAAGCCAATAAACTATACACATCCCAAGGTCCATGGTAAAAGTTGGGCTGACCCAGATATACAGTAAGTCTAGGCGCCGATTTGACAGGTTTCTTCTTCCTGTATTTCTTTTTGGCCTGATTAATCTTATTTAAAGTGTACGTCCGGTTGTTGCTAATACCATACAACGGATAAAGCTGAGAAGTCAATCTCGGTTTACACCAAGACCTTTGCGTATTTGGCGTAAGCTTATGGGCCTTTGTATTCAGGTCTTATTTTGCTCGACTGTGACGACTACGACCTACATTTAGACCATTGCTGAAAGTTTTGTTCTTTTTTCCTCGGAGACAGTATTTTATACGTTCATGGATGCTGCAATGCACAGTCGTCGAGGGATTTGTTTAACCTTTTTGATGTTAACAAATGTCCACTGCCAAAGTTTGTGACTTTAAGAGCCAACCTAATCTGTGCATGTATTTGGTGATTAGACCCGATCAATGACCAGCATGGACGAATGTTGTGAAAGCAAGATATTCGCCGCCTTTATTGCGTATACTTTCAGAACAGTCGGCCCGAGAAAACGAATGCTGTCAGTAGTGATACTCCAAGAGCATGCGCCAGGTGTGATTTCTTATTGGTCCAATATATCCTGTTGCTCACAGACACTGATCGAGCTTCAAAGCCCTATCATGATTGTGCAGGCATAGCAATATTTAGTGTTTTCTTGTTTGTAAATTAGAATATGTTCTGTGCAGTACTTACTAGGTAATCGTCGATGACATTTTTAAAGAAGCTGCGGCATGTGATTTCTTATACTGGTATTCAATTAAAAAAGGAGCTTGATAAGCATCTAACTGGTCCAGCTACTTCGGCGGAACCTATGAATGTTGGTTTGGGTCGTTGATCTTTTTTCTCGTGTTCCCTGTGATCACTCCTGTAAATTGGCTTCTATTTGTAAGAAGCCGATGGTCTTGAACCTGAGTGCGATCGAGCACCACTTGATAGCTGCTTCTTGTTAATGTAAATATCGTGACCTTGAGTCGATTATTATCAGTTTAACTATATAGCTTGCTCGAAATGTTGTCTGACTTCTACACTAACAGTTATGTATCCTTAATTTTGATAGAAACTCACGAGAAGTTGTTCTTAAATTCAATCAAATTGACGGCACAGTGGATCGAACGAGTTTCATGGGTATCTATCAGCTGGATTCCAATCGTCTTCCGCTGAATCCGCGTGGTCGCACCGGCATATGTGGTCGAGGTTCACTCGGCCGATGGGGTCCAAACCACGCAGCAGATCCGATTGTTACCAGGTTCTGCATGTTTCTTACTCGGTCTTGTTGCCTTATTCGTTGTAATTGCTTGAACTGCGAATTTTACAATAGTGTAGACACAAGCCTGCACACTTAATTCCTTCCAGTGACAGTCATTCGATCTTCTTTCGTCAACGTCATTCCCTTAAGTAGAATGCCATCGTTTGTGCGCGGTCTCTCTCGGTCCCTTTATAGTCCATCAGTCATCTACGAATTCTTCCGCTTTGATAATTAGACCATTTCGATCTGTATTGTGTTAGACACTAATTAGTTTCAGTTATATTGGTTGGTTTTTGCTAAGTCCTTAAATAAGTACCTCTTGTTTTCGGGTTACCTGTGACTATAATGAAAAAACGGATCGTATATTGCACACTCATGCGGAAGTGATCTTGAGTTTGAACAAATGGTACCACGTCACCTTTTACCGCTGCAGTCACGTAGAAAACTATGCCAAAAGAAGAGGGCGATTATTAATACAGTTCCAGGCACACCACTAACTGTTGCTGTGTTAAGTGACATTTTCAACCAGCGATTCGAATGACCACTGACAGTTTACACCATTATTTACGTCAAGCTGGTGCCGGCCTCATATGCATCAGCTGTTGGTTTAACCTCTAACTTTGACGCTGAATTGTGATTCCCAAACGTTCATACGGTTCCCTCTCGTTTACCAACTATAAGTGGTTTGACTATACTCTCTTTTCTTCAGATTTCACACAATCGGTTCAATAAGATCAGAAATCCAAAGGGAGATATGTTGTATGTCATTTGACAGTATTGTTCACTGTGTTCACTGTTGCTGTAACCGCGCTGCCGTCGGGCTGTAATTTAAATTGCGCTGCATCCTTTATGGATTCGAATCTTTCAGCATCGGAACGAAGGTCTGAACTAGGTGGAACCGCCACCCGCTGTGAACCTCATTAGAATCATGGACTTACCACATGATCCATTGGTGTCTGCATGTGTGAATTGTCAACTTCTGGTTACGGCCCGTACTGCTTTTAAAAGGACACTAAGGCAGTAGAAAACAACCAAGGTAAGAAAAGTTGAATGGCTTGTTTAGTAACCTCAGCGGTTCAATCAGGCCCATGACCGTCTCGCAGTGGTCATGAAGTTCTCAGTACAATAAGCAACATCTACTCGTTTTGAGTGGATTTTAAGTTGTTTTCCATTCCGTGATAAACCCACTCTCGAGTGACTCGAAGTGAGTCACATCACAGGGTGCAAGCCTAACTGTGTTTGGTCAGACCAAATCTCTATAGTTTCGTTAAGACAAATGGCACGCTGGTTTCACTTTATTTTTCCAGATGGAAGACGACTGTAGCGGGGGAGCGTGTTTTCGATCCTACAACCAAACGGTTCGTACTTCAGTTTGTGGCTATCGAACGTGGTTCAGGGGATTGGGCTTTTCCCGGGGTTGGTAACCTCTTCTATTCGCTCAACTTTCCCTACTTTTCATTCAGTTCCATTCAACTTGAGTTTCTCTAAGTATTGATTTGTCAATTGTGAACAGGCGTGTTTTGATTGAACATTGTTTTTGGGTCTATCTCGTCGGTCGCACGCTAAAAACTGACAGAATATATAACGAAGATGCATGGAAACAATAGTTAAGGAGAACTAATTTAGGACCAAAAGGTCGCTATCATTGGATGTGGACAGCATGAACACTGGTTCTCTTCTTGTTTGATCAAATTGGCCAAATTTTCGGGGTTGGGTGCCGCAGCGACACAGTGAACGACCTAATTGGGCCGACGTTGTGATTTCTCTCCGGGATGTACTTTGCAATTGAAGACGCCAGGATTCGAACTCGGTTGCTCGTTCGTTTGTGCGGTAGACTTGGTCAGCAACTTTGGAAGATGTTAGGCCAATTTTTGACGCAGGTACACCTGTCATCGCAACTGCACGTAAACTGATGAATGACGTGTGAGACAATAGTTTGGCCCATCACGTCTGGTGTTTCCACAACTCCCGGGTTAATAACAAGAGAAACAATTTAGCTCTAGTATATGTGTCAATTACAGTCAAATGAGTCTCATGATGCGCTATAGTGAACAAGTAATCTCTCCTGAATTGTAGTTTTGTGAACGCAGTGATAGTGTTTCCATTCATCTTTGTTGTATATTCTGTTAGTTTTTGGCGTGCAGCTGACACAGCATCCCAAAACGTTTGTCCTCTTGCTGTTCTAATGAATCTGATCAAGGAAACGCATTAGTTTAAATTACTTTGTGAGCTACGGCTAGCTTCTGTCTATTTAATTTCAATGTTATAGTTACTCTTTCTTAAACCTTTCTAAGGCAGCTTTCATTATTGTTTGACTGTGGATCTCTCTTTTGCGTAAGTAATTTGCGCCGTAGTTTCTCGATTCTGCGTGTTATGAAGACACCAGGTACCATTGTACTTCGTTTGGCGGGTGCTTTACAACAGCCTTACGTGAGGGAATATGACTGGCTTGTATAAACTATGGGTTCACTAAACCCTCTTCTTAACTTACATAACCGGACGATTAGTAACACTGGTCGACTGCCAGATTGACTTCACTGTTGCCCGTCTTGACTTCACATCTGTTTTTCATTTAAGGGCATGGTTGATGCAGGTGAGAAATGTACAGATGCGCTCAAAAGAGAATTCGCAGAAGAGGCCTTAAATTCCCATAAAGCAAACCCGGAGCAGTTGGAGAAAATAAAAAAGACAATCGAAGAATTCTTCACAGGAGGTACCCAGGTGCGCCATTTTTGGCTCATCTTATATTAACTGTTACAATGATCCCTAAAGTACGAATTTTTTTAAGCACCTTGAAATTAGTTCTTCTTTCGTGTTGACGCTATTTTTCAATACTCACTTGTTTCACACTGAGAGTAAGTCATCTTGCACTTTTAAAGCCACTTTTATTTCTTCCGCTGGCCAGTTGTTTTTCGGCTTGCAGTCACTCCACTGGTTTGATTATTGCTACCAGCCAGTATACACTGGCTGTAGACGCTTGAAATAACCCAACGATGAAGAAACCGATTGTCGATCTCATAGTTGCGGCTTCGAAGCCTGGTCATCGCGATTACTCCTGGTGTCTCGGTTCAAGCAGTGTGCTAGTGTCCCGCTCTTCACACGTGACAAATTGTGGGCATACAGCAGGACCACTCTTTAGGTTGTGGCACTTTTGTATCCCGACTATGGATGAGGAGAAAGGGGTCAAATAAGGTAACCTCATGCGAACTGCACACCGATCGTTCAGTGGTCGACCGTAATCACCGACGTGTTAACCATTACGACCGAAAATCCCTCAATATTATTTGAAAACCTGAGCTTTAAACGTATCTCCCGCACGTTATACTAGCCAGAATCAAACATAGTTGTCTCATTCACCGCGTCCTTAGTCTGAGCAAGCGAGTCAGATTTAAGTCGCTGACTTCGAGTGAAGTCCCAAAGGAAGCCCTATTCCACGTTGCCGCGCAAACCACACCTTTGCATCAGTACTTCGGGGTGAGGTATCCCAAGCCACCTCGCTTTTGCAGCATATGCAACTGAGAAGTGTCAGAAGATTACGTTAGTTAATCCCTGCGCTTGTCCCGTTGTACCTCGCCCTTCAATTTTTTGTCTTCCCTTCATCTTCAGATGGTGATGCACGTTGGAGCTTTTAATGTCCATACTTTTCGACAGTTATGTCGGTAAACTGCCCTGGGGGTATTCGAAAAAGCCTGGAACTTGATGTGCACTGACCCTCTGAAACGGGAATCTACGATTCCAGCATAGTTCTTCTCATTACCTGATGACTGTTGATTCGAACACTCTTCCCTTGGAGTTTCTGCGGGCGCTAAAACTGAGTCTTGTGATCAACCTGAATTTTACTACTGAGCAAGCGGTCGATTGAATCTCGGCGAATAATCGCTTGTGCGCCGCCTGACTTAGTACATGGGTCAAGATCTGTTGGGGCGAATTAGAAAAGCTTCGCGTTTATTTTATCCGTGTATATTCTGTTGGATAATAGTTCACGCGCCATCAAGAATACTTTTTGTGGTACGCTTATCGACCTTTTGAAGCGGATTAATCTCTCAAACGTCATCGTACTAGCAAGTGAATTGGACACCCACGCTGGTCGTCCTTTTACAGAAGAGAGATGACTGAGTGATATGTTTTGTGTCTTATCACAGCACACTGGAACCGACGGCAGGCTGCTACAATAGGTCTGATTTACCTCATGTTAGCACAAAAAGAAGCCTCGTGTTGCACGGATAACGTCCTGTGCATCTCAGCACAATGGACACAGAGCGTTAATGTATTCTTCATTTTTAGATAGCGTCACTTTCCTGAAGATAGTCGTACATTTTAGAGTTACCGTTTGAACCCGGAACATGCTTCCCATTGTACTTGCTTTCTTATGTCATTTATCCGAAGGTTGTACTCCCGTAATATAGGACCGTTAGCGAATACTCTAACAAGGAAGGTGTGAAGAAAAAGATCATTCGGTAGTTGTGAACCAAGCGGCCAGATCGATTCGAGTTTGCTAGCCCATTGAACACCGGAAGCAAATCGAACTGGTCGTGGAGCTAGTTGTGAAGATGTGTTCCGCTGGAGCTGTGTGTGCGCGACAGGATGGGATATCTTCCACACCACTTGGTTCCTCTTGACCCTGGTTTTGACAACGATTGGCGAGAAGTTGAAGTCCATCTGTCTGAGAACTTGCGCGAAGACCGTGAGCAGCACTTGATGGAAAGTGATTGCATGGGCCCTTTATCTGGGACTCGTTAGATGCTGTTCTCTCCGACCCATGGTTACGTTGACCGTTGACTCGATGTTAGTGGAACCATATTTAAAAATATGGTTCACTTGTCACTAGCCAGTGGTGTTGATTTGATGGATGGGTTTGCCATTCTGGGTAACCGTTTAGCTATTCTGAATCGAATCATATTGGTGACTGGGCTCGGATGGTCAGTTGCTACATTTCTTACGACCTTACGCGGGACTTAAGGTGTTTCTTAACAAGACTCCGGATGTAGACCTAATCACGCATTCTCATTCCAAAGATGAATCAAGAGTTTGATTTTAGACCTGGTGTTACTCTTTCGGAGGGCCTGGGAAACTTACGAGCTGCCTCTTGATTGTTGCATATTCGTAATTATTCCTATTTTCAAAATGTGGTCGCACACTGTATGACAACCATCAGAACTACGTTCAATACTCACGCTGGTTTTATGTTGTGTTGATTCACTATACCCGGAGAAAGCCGTATTTACGAAGGATCCCTACTCAATCTTGAGTAGTACTGACCACATTGCTACTCAGCGAGTGGCCTTTAAACATAGATTTTCTTATATGTAGTCAACCGTTATGGTATTTTTTATAACCGAGGGCTGCCTTCCACTCGGTCGTTTATAACGTTATTCTTAGGAGAGCTCCACAAAATATGCGAACCTGTTAAGATCGTGTTATACTCACACTACAAACAAGGTGAGTGTTCATGAGGCCACTGTCTCATTCGATGTACACCTCAGAGGATGTTCGATGTTGATACCCGAAATTTCCGTTTCCGATTAGCTTATTCATGGATAACATTTAAGTAGGTATGCTCGTGGACTACGATGACCTTAGTGCAGATTTTGTTCACGATACTAAGTTGTCCAGCATGGACTAAGCAGACGATATTTTTTTCTTGACTCTTCTGCCAAAGGCATACAGGCCACAGTGAGTAAAGTGGTCGACCTTCAAGGCACGGATTGTTTCGTCAAAGCTGGGGTGTTCTTGCCCTTACCTTTGTTGTTGACAATCCACTTGAAACTGTGAACTCAATTGAACCCCTATTAATAACGAGATATCATCGAGAACAGCGAGGGTACGCGTTGATTTTTCCCAACCTACCTCATCTGTAGCACCATTAAAGACATCCTGTCATCGCTGAACGCGAGGGCATGTAGTCACCTTTTACGATCTGATTTGCCCTATCGCTCAGAAACGTGGTCTGTTCGAAATGTTGACGTGAACACATTAACAGTATGTGATCGTTGTCTTCTCCACTAAGTCCACAAGTGGACTAATCACATGAACAACATATGTGTTCGCTAGCTCGTGTTTCTTTCTATAACTCTTCTGCCACTCAATTAACCTACATAGTCCGTAATAATCATTTCTGCGCTAACTGAACGTTTACCACTCTGAGCACTATTCAATGGAACTACCAACAGTTGAATTACAGTCACAAACTGGCCGGATGATAGTAAGTTTAAAAAAATCCAGTGGCCATTCCGTTAACTAGGGCGGGCAAGTGTCGCTGACCTGTTTCAAACTTCGTGACTGTTCACTCTCACTGGATATAAGCACCATGCGGCGTGACAGCATCCGCAACATTCTTCCCGTTTAGTCTTTCTTTTTTTGTCGATAACTTTCCCTTTAGACTATTCCGTGTCAGAACTGTGGTGATCGGTTTCTGGAGTCACAGCATCATTCAATATGGCTCATGTTCGTTTATGGATAATCTAGTGAGCGTGACCACATATGATATTATAACCAGCGTCCCATAATATAAAATCTGAATACCATACTAAGTGGGGGTCGAAAATGGTTTTCACGTTGTTCGTTCATTTTCAAACAGACACTCCATGACCGGTTTCGTTCTTACACAGTCGAATCACCATGTCTGTACGCTTAGCTACATTCGCGTAAGAGAGATGCTCGAATTTCTGCGTCGCACCGGGAGGAGGCACATTTACTGTCTTCCGTGAACTGAAGTTTTTGTTGATAGGTATGTGATGAATATCTACCCTCTTTTCGGTAGTGCACTGTTACTGTTTTTTGCAGTCGACTGACTAGTAAGATGATAACGGGTCATGTGTTCCAAATGATGTGGACATATTAGAGTTATTCAGTTCTGTTTCAATCGACCAACGGCCGTAACCAAAGAAAAACAGAACTCACCAAGTGCACTGTTAGCCACGTGGCGGTATTTAAAACCAAGTCAGTCGAAAGCCTGTACATGGTAGTGCAATTCGCCTTGCTGTCTTGTGCAACTCGTTCGTTTCAGTGTGTATTCATTCAAATTCAGATTTTGGGGTTTCATAAATTACGTCCAACTCTTCCCGTTTTTTATCTGTAGACTGGATTTTTTCCGGGGTTATATGACGCAGGCATTGAGTATCGAGATGACAATACGGCACGTTGAACGATAGTGTTGACGATCACGATGATAAAAAAACGCAATACACTTGTTTACGAAGTAAGACTCTCCGATGCGTTGATTTGAGTGCCTGGTAAGATTAACGTCAAATTCGTATTCAGGCATCTTGCGATAGGTGTGCGTGGAAACAAAGTGGCAAACTGGTTCCAATTGGTGGTCAGTATTGACTCACTCGAAATGTATTCATTCCAACTAAGCACAGTGAAGAGGAGCAACGGGATTGCTCTTTTGGTACCTACTTTGCTGATGCATCATCCCTTTCCAACATCGGACAGCTCCCTCAGGAGCGGGGATGTTTTCTCGATGAAGTTTTTGCCTGGGGAGGAAGAGTCTTTTGTTGTACGTAATACGATGAGTATGATGTGATCCATTAAATGAGACAACATTTCTTTGTCAATACAAACAAACCAGTCGAGTGACGACATTTTACATTAGAGTTTTAACAATATTGTTTTTTGTATACTGAAGTGTTGCAAATACACTGTTGAACGACTCCAGTCAGCAACTCGTTGTGACGGACGTACAATCCCTCCACAGTGACACACACATGGGGGTAAACAATATCAATGCCTACATGGCTTCCGGACTAAAAGTCTGAAAGAACATCTAACTGTCGTCATACCACCCGTTAGTCGTTGCTGTGCAATGGCAGTATGGCACATTGGAGAATACAGTCATCTTGCACAGGCGTCATCATGAGCCGGATACTGACAATATGACCTCAGGACGAGCGGATCGACATTCTGATCACCATTTCGTCTCGGTTCAGCGCCGACCTGTTTGATTTTGTTTGAAATTCGTCTCTGCATTAGCGGAGTTAACGGAAGTTGAATAGAAGCAGAGGGTCACTTGATATGAACAAATAGTCAATCACCAGAGGGGTAATCATCGTAGTTCGGGCTCGTTTCCCGGGCTAGTGCCCTGTCGTTCCAAGCGTCGGTGATCGAAGTTGTTGAGAGAAATGACACTTATTCAAACTTATTTGAGTAAATCCTTTTGTTTGGCTGATCTGTTTGTGCAATAAATACATTTGTTGACGTAAGGAGGCTGTCTGGTTGATGACACTTTATTTTCGTTTATAGGTCGGTCGTTTGTTTGCAAAGCGTATGCACCTTTTGTATACCTGATTGTAGATATAACTGTCCCCTTTAATATTTTAGTCACATCTCTTTCCTTCTTTTCGTTCCCGATTTGGAAATCGTTTTTTTATCCATAGTTTAATGAAAACCATCACTGTCAGACATTGATTTATTTCTGTCTGTGATGGTTGTAATGATGGCGACAACGATTATGCAACAAACTCACCCGACAGTCCTCTTCTTGAATTTGTTAACTCTCATTCCTTAATTACTGTGTTAACATTGATCTCATGACAGTCTCTTATGCCCCCAACAAGATCTCCTGGTTTTGATTTTCACACAATTGTCTTGACCTACTGTCTTCCATTTTTCTACTCGTTCATTTGGGCAGTATCTACAACTAATAATCCTCAGCCATGGTTTTTTTGTGAACGATCCATTATCAAGCAGTGATGGACTTAATATCATAACAGCTATTAATTATCATTAATTTTTCCATATTCCTGTTGCCTTCAAAGCATGTTTAGCTGGTAAACAGCATGCGTGTAGTAAGCGTGTTTTAACACATAGGACAACCTGATTACCGCCAAAGTGTATGCCGGAAGTGCTCCTGTATTCCGCTTCTTCGTTATACCCGTTCGATTCTGCTTACTTTGTCGTCCTGCTGTCCACGTTTGATCAGCTAATCTTTACACTCACGAGTATGCCTTAGTTGCCTCCGACAACTTATGTTAGCCGAATACGGCGTATACACATGATTGCTAGTACTTACGAACTGCCATAGAGTGATATATACTATCATACCGTTGCATTTTGATCGTTTATGAAATTGTAACTGACCGTTGAATGACAAACACACGCGTATTCCAATTTATTTCTCTGCTTGACCCGTAGATAACAAACGTTTCTTCGTCAATCGAAATGCCGTTGTCAAACTGTACTCCTCATTGTTTACATTCTGACGAGCTCGTTACATTCGATAGTGAAAAGTATACAATCTGAATTTCAAGTTCAGTGGTTAACTCCACACGAAGTGCTATGATTTGCGCAACTGAACTTGTCTCTGTGATGTAGAGCTTGAAACCCCGTAATTGTCAGCTGATGACAATCGGTCAATTTCGGCGAGTAAAAGAATTCAATGCATTTCCTATCTGGAAGTGGCAGTAGTGTCTTTATGTTACACAATTTACACTGTTGCAGACCTTGGGTGTTCTCTGCACATGCGGTGAAAAATTTGTGATAAAGGATTCCGTATCTAAAGTGGCAGAGTAATTTTCCTCATGTTAATGCCGTCCACTTGGTGGACTAGATCAAAGTGGTTCCCCGTTCTATTTTGCGTTTGCATCACACCCTAATTTCTTGTCATATTTACCATTGGCGATACTGTTTGAAAAGTATTCCGTTTGCCTTTCATCACCCTCTCGTTCGGATAATATCTGTTGCACAAAATTGTTTCTTTTGACAGTTAGCAATTACGACGTACTGTCGAACGATGGGACTTATCTTGCAAACACAGCGTTCGTTACTACCATCTGTTATAGAATTAAGTGGTGGCAGTGCCCGCATCAGTAATTGTGTTAACGTACTTCTTAACAGCACGTGTTTTCAAATAATTCTACTGTACTTTTAGACGATTGGGACTGCTCTATATGGCGATTCATTATGCTCGTTTGTTTCGGTTTTACTCGTGACACGTTTGCTCAACTCCAGAATAATTGACTCGATAGCACTGACTTGTCATAATTCACATAACCCAATTGTTGCCCCGTAGATCTAATCAACCTAGCAGGTAGCAGTCCGCACCTATGTTTTGCGTCACGTGTTACCAGATTGGGTATTATATTCAATGGAAAGTGCATTTTTCTAACCGTTTCCTCTCACCAGGCTCCCAACTGGTTGTCAGCGTTTTCACATTATCTGATGGATGTAAACTTATTTATTTCATTCGGAAATATGGACTGCTGCTTTACCCGTGCAAAAATTTCCATTTAGTCATGGTAGGCAAGTGACGAACAGTGAATCACCAACGTTGTTTGTAATCCCATGAAGTTCACAGTTGAAGTTTCATTGTGAATGGAGGTCGATAATGTGATCTTTGGCTGTGACGAATACAAGGCTGGTGTAAACATCTTTTGAGGACGAAGAATCATTATCAAATAGCAATCGATTCGCTTATATCTAGCCCTCGTTGTGTGGCCTGTCTGGGGTGGGCATCTCCTAATTGCACGAAAGACCTGTATGTGGGCAACGTTATTGCCCGTATCGGCAACGTGTGAAGCTATTGCACTGTTAATGACATTAGTCAAATCAATCTTGAACCAGGCATGATTTTGCTGTTTGGATAAACGCCTAGTTGTCCAATCCATGCATCTCGCTCTACAGCGAAAAGAGAATGAATGTGCGAGCGCAGATTAATCGAAGACAGATATATTTGCGTTTCAGGCCCAAAGGAATGGTTAGTCAGCTATGTAATGTCGCCATGGGGAGCCTGT
The DNA here is from genome assembly GCA_008508345.1 of Paragonimus westermani. Lineage (NCBI taxonomy): Eukaryota > Metazoa > Platyhelminthes > Trematoda > Plagiorchiida > Troglotrematidae > Paragonimus > Paragonimus westermani. The sequence goes on from QNGE01003204.1 coordinate 74,044, forward strand.
TTTTGAGAATGTTGAAGTCGACAAATGAATTGCTCGCTCACCATACTGCTGTTAAACGCTGGGTGGCTTCCTTCCTCTACTTTGCAACCCAAAATTTGCCCCGCTCAGAAATATTTTCTGAAGAGGAAAACCGTTTATCACGAATCATTCTGTCTGTTTGTAGCTTGCTGGAAGGTGAGTTACGCCGAGTAGAATCTTAGTTGCAAACCTTTTGCACATTATAAAATTACGAGGTACAATAAACTCGTCGAATTGTTCATAAGTGTTACACAAATGTTTAAAAATCTGTCAGGAAGCGTTAACCCCCTTAACAACGAGTCATGAAAAGTGATTGGTACAGTACATCCAATGAAAAGAGCACTCTTACATCGACTGATCAATGTGTTTTTGGCAAGAAATTTTAAGCGCCTCATTGTGGTAACGACAACGTTCACAGGTGGTGGCTAGGCCATAGTTTTGCTTATAGCAATTCCTAGGTACTAACAATACGAAGTCAAAGTAGGGGTTCATTGTTTACATGGAAAGATGGGTGGTCACCAGAAATTTCCTCGTACTGATTACCATTCATAAACGAAGTCACTTGAATGTGTTGAAGTACAGACTACGGGACTCGGAACAACTTGATGGTCTAAACAGACTACCTAGCTGGTCGGGCGAAGAAATTGGAGTTATGTATTTGGCTAATAACACCATATCATCTGCATGTTTGATTTAAAAGTGTGACCATGAATCAGAGCGGATGCTGTCTAGGGTGGAAACAATTATGAAGAGGGGATTGAACTCTAGCGATCACCGGAGCCAGTAGTGAGTGCTGATGAGGCCTGACTAAATTGGTTGTTGATTCTGGCCAGAGTCAGTGAAGATTACTACAAGCGAAAATGATAATACGAAAGGTCCGCCCGAAGGCTCCAACCACCAACCCGGCCACCCATCCAGTACCAGTGGCCTGCACAACGTCAATCTCAATTGTTTCCACACCTATACCTAACTGGTCAAACTATTGTACTGTAGGTCCTTTATATAGGTCCACGTGTATTGATAACATTAAATGCTAGCGGAACATTTCTCATATTGTTACACGCAACATACTCTCGTTTGAACTCTCCTCTTTTTGTTTATTTTTTCCGTCTCGTTGAATTGTCTACGCTATCGTATTATTGACCGATACGTGTTGACAGTTAAATTCTGCACTAAGAATTCACTTGGCTAACTGTAGAATCAGTCAGGATTCACTGCTATACGCAGTCTATCGGGGAAGCTGTAAACATCTTCATTCCGAGCAGAACACGATAGGTTTGTTTGATTAAATCTTCAACATTCCGTCATATATTGTCAATAGGTCCTCTCAACGGTACCATCCCTTGTTACATCGAGAAAACGAAGCACAAAAAAACAGAAACTTTCCTCTGACGAAAGGTGCACCATGCAACAGCCTTATCAAGTAAATTCAAGGTAGTGTCTCTCAGAATCAAAGGACCGTTAGATACAGTAATAACCTATGCCTTCCTGGACAGTGGGTCGGATGCCACATTGGTTGAGAATGCCCTACTTGAAAGAGTGGGTATCAAAGGTCAGTCCAGTGAGACCACCTTGAAGACACTAACTGATCATACAAAAGAACAAGGTCAGTGTTGTATCAATTGATGTAGAAAGCTTGGATGTATATGAAAGTCTTACGGCTAGTCGAGCCTGATCTGTGCAATCGCCACCTAAGTTGCCCTTTTTGTACCCACAAGCGGGTAACTACGAACCTGGCTACATTTAAGTGGTGTGCCGTTGCCTGTGATTCCAGGAGCAGCGGTCTCGGTGCTAACTGGACTTGATGTGCCGATGGCTCACTGGGTCCTGGGTCAGAGGTTTGACCAAAGTAAAGATCCGTACGCTGTACATGGACCTCCGAGCTGTATGTTGTTAGGGTCAGCACAGATGGAGGGTTGTACAGGCAAACCGGGAACCTCGGTATATCGCTTGCTTGTTGATGCATCGCAGTCGCTTCGACTAGAAAGAATGTTTGGCTTTGAATTCATTTAAACCCGGTGCATCCGGCCTGTTACGTCTGTCGAAGACCGCACTGCCCTTGAGTATATGAGATGGTCCCTGACATTCGCTGACGGTCACTACAAGATAGTTTTACGTTTGATGAATAACCAGTCGAGTTCGCCAAACAACAGAGAACTAGCCTATCACGTACTTAACGACTTAAAAGACGTATTATGCGTGACAAGATGCTGTATCAGGTTTATTTGTCAAAGATGGAAGAGTACATCACCAATGGACAGGTTATTAGTGAATTAAATTCTGTGCATTGGTCGGTACACTGTGCCGCTTCGCACTTGACCTACTGCAGTTTGTGAACGTTCATGTGAATCCGAGAGATACGATCAGGTAAATATGCATTTACTGTGTATATCCTGTGTTTATCAGGTTCATGTTGGGTCGTGGTAGTACGAGTGCTTGGTTGAGCAGAGCTGTTTGATGAACCACTGACCATATAGAGAAGCCTCGTGTTGGTAACGTTCGCCTGCTCATCTACAAATCTGGTCAAATCAACCAGTGAAGGATGGTTTCCGCCCATGGCGCAAAATGGTAGCTGCCGTCTCACACCCATTAGACTGTATCAGCGTGGGCAATCGCCGGTCAACATCTTCTAACATGCGACACGGACTCACGTCGGATTCATAATGGAGCCACCGCAGGATGGTGGAGCACATTTTCATTTTCTCAGCCAAATCCGTTAGACCCTTTCCATCATCTTGCTTGAGAGTGCACTCTTCAGTCAGTGACCCAATAAAGCAACATGTAATAACGTATGGTTGACCGAAGCGTCGTTGAAGGACGTTGATGGGCTGGTTGTACTCCGACTCCGGTTCTAGTTTTGTGTCCGCAAAAGACGCTTGGCCAACAAGTTGGTTTACTGCGCAAACTTCCGTATAGGTCATGTCAAAAACTAAACCACAAACGTGTACACTCATTTGCACGACGGACATGCACTCACATACATTGGGTGACAGTACGTGGTCATTAGCCTTCGTGAAAGTTCTCACACATCATGTACACACTGTTTCGATAGTCTCTTCTTGTCCGTCTTGTTCGGGGCTTGTCCTTTTGTTCCTGAATGTCGCCTGTGGGTAATACACTACCTGTGAGTAGTATACTACGCACAGCGAAACTGCCTGT